>UXGD01007954.1:0-10190 GCA_900474315.1 Torymus auratus | reverse complement strand
ATATCCAAGTCATCTGAATTATTTAAATTATTATCACTATCACTTGAACTGCTGTTTATTGATGGAGTACTTGGCGAGTCTTGAAATTTGCTTTTTCCACTTGACTTTTTTGGAGTAAACTTTTTTTCGATTTTGTTCCATTTTACATGAAAAATTCAAGTTAACCTCTAACAGCTAACGATTGCGTGGTGCACAACTACGCTTTAGTCACTACGCAGTAGAAGATTGTGTGTTTATATTAAAAAGAGGCAGTGTGAGAGAAAGAGAAAGAGAGAGAAAGAGGCAGGGCTAGTTTCTAACGGTCGCACAAAGATACGCAGGTAACGCACTACACAGCAGAAGACTGTGTGTGAATATGAGAAAGAAGAAGCAAGAAAGAAAGATAGAGATGGAGACAGAGAGATGAATCCTGCGCGGAGTGCGCCGTAATTATATTTTCACTAGCGTTAATTAGCACGCTACGCGTGCCACTGTTCGTCGTTTGTTTCATTTCTTTCGAAATTCGAGATGGATTCGATTATTCGAGATTTCGAGATCGTTCGAGGGCAAAATAGATTATCTCAAATGCTCAATTTATATAAGGGACCATAGGTACCCTGGCCGAAAATGCTACTTTCACTCTCGGCTCAAAAAAGCGAATGTGGTATTTTCGGCCTGGGTATGTTGAAAAACAGTATACACATCACGGGAGTAAAATTGGCCATCTCATATCTCGTGTAAATTGACCACCGAGCGGAAGGCGAGTTTTTTCCAAATTTTCTCCTCCTTAGGTGCGTAATATACTATTCATAAAACATGGAGAATTGTATGTCGTTATTTTTTACATTCATTCATTAATTTACTAATTCAATATAAATTGACATACCTATAATTAGATTAATGATTTATTGGCAGGCATTTTATTATTATTTTGTATATGTTTGTCGATCATTCAGCATCTCGTTCACCATAATTATGACTAATTCTTCGGTCACAATTATGATTAATTGTTTAGTCATAATTATGGCTAATTCTCCGATCATAATTATGAGTAAGTGTCTGGCCATAATTATAAATTAATTATTATGACCGTCAACCATTTCTTATGTCGAAGATTATTACAGGGTAAGTACTTGAAAAAATAAAATAGTTTGTTTTCGCGATCCCCAAAAAGTATTCACTAGTTCTGATCCATACAGAATCCACACAGTAATGAATCTGAAAATATTTTAAAAGAATGCAAGAACATCAATGTTATTATGCGTACGAGAGGATGATGAAGCGAATTAAATGATTAGGTAAGTGGCGTATAATGTCCTGAGACTTGCTCGAATGCCTTCTTCTTATGGTTATGCTGACGCGTCAGGACTTAGGACAGTCGACCTGAGCTCGTGATAATATTAATTATTACAACGTATTTCTATTATTATTCTAATGAATTATGAAAACACAATAAAATTACATTATTTACAATATACAATTGATTCACATAGTAGTTAAAGTTAAATATTAATATACATAATTTAAAAATATAAGATTTATTTTAGTTGGCATGAATACTCAACGTATATCTACATATATATGCAACATATGGCCAGTAGTGGGTATCAATACTGACGAAAATAGTACATATATTATGCACCTGGGGAGTAAAGTAGACTATTGACTCCCGCGAGGGACTTGCTGTCCGAGAGAACCGAGAAAGAAGCAGAAAAATTCCAAGCACCAAGGTAAGCGTCCATTTAGCCAAATACTTAAGTGTGCGTGTAATCGAGTAAATCTAATACATCGTGTGTATAATGTCCAGGCTGCAAACAGGATTTTCGACGGAATTTCTAAAAGCCTAAAAAAAATAAGATGATCTTCGGATAGAAAATACCTAAATGGGAAACGAATGAAGAGCAGAGGTAAAACAATTAGGCCCAAGCAGCACTCCATTAAAATGTCCTCATAAAATCTTTTCAAGTTTTTTAATTACGATAGATAAGTATGCAATGTATAAAAAATTGATCATTAACCGTTTAGTATAACAGAAACAGTTGATGAGTTTCTATTGTAAATTTCAATCTCATAGAAATTGAAATACGAGTCATTTCCGTACCTTCAATTTAAATCATTTTTCCAACAATCCAGATATATTTTAATATTTTTCTAGACGATTATACGTGAGTTTCGTTCTGATAGGCCAAAAGTTTGTAAGTTTAAATCGAAAAGTGGCTAGCTAATCAGCCGAAACAACTCGTTCCCTTTGCGCAAACATCGAATTGAAAATCCGCTTGATTCCGTAAAGTCGGTATCCTAATAAAGCGATCCTCTGCTTATCCAGCTCCGAGCATCAGTGTCGACTTATTTCACGTAATCGCGTTTAAAAGGCCCGTAAACGTGAGCGGCAAAATGAAAGAAAGTCCCTTGCCGAGAAATACAGGGGTAGGAGGCATCCAGGCATGTATAACGCGGGCGACCCTCGTGGGCGCAAAAAGGCGCACTTGCTCGCGCTTGCGTGTATAATTAGCCATCGTTTATTTTACACAGGCCGAAGGCTGGGGGTGGGGGTCGCTTTGCAGTGGGATAGCCATGCCTGTATATGGTAGAATGGGCCCCCTCGTCTCTACACGGGCGGAGGCAGTCGCTCATAGAACGCTTGGCTGGTAATGCGACGCGATCATCGCACCCCGCCCTGCGCGCATAGAGCGTCCGCATTGATATTATGCGCGCAGCGCGTTAGGGACGACGCGCCGTTGCATGTATAGGGGGATGAACGCTTCTCCCCAATTTTCTCTCTTTCCTCCTCTCTTTCGCTCCTAAGCCCTGCTGTATCTTTGTCAGGCTTGTGGGGCAAACTTTTCCAAACTGCGGGTTCTCTCTCTCTTTTCCCAAGTTGTTTTTTCCCATTCTTATGGGTCTCTCTTTCTCTATCCCCCTCTCTTTAGTCTTCGGTTTTGAGACGTTATCGAAGTTGTAGATCTTGTCGCAGAAAATTTAATAAACATACAACATAACAACAAGTTTTTCTTGTATTTCAAGTTTTGCCAAACTTTTTTCAAACATAATCTTTGGCAGTACGATATAATTTTTCATGTCACTCGTTGCAAGTATTACAATTGTATTGACTCTTTAAATAGTTATATCTACATTGTCTGAGTTGGATAACAATATTAATTACTTTTTAATTTTTCATATATATATAAATTAACTAATATTATCATAAAATACATTTGAAGAAACAATGTAATATTTGTAGACAATATACTAACATGATATTATGAATGAAGAACATAATCATGCGATACATTAGGTACACTCGTATCGTATATTATGTACATAAGGCATTAAACCATGCAATAACTGAAAGGCAAAAAAGGCCAGCGGTGCCACTCACGAAACCATTGCATTTCCCTAGCCGACTACTAATTGACTTTGTAATAATTGACTCTGGTGTCGAGCATCGGGCTGCAGCGCAGTATACATCGGGCGCGGATGGCCGAAGGGCCCCTTTGGGGGCATTTAAATAATTCGACGACACCCGTGGCGGTGGTGATGCCTGCACGGGGGAAAGCCAGGCTGCACAAGGTGCACACCCTTCGCTTGCAGCATCTGCCGCGTTATTCTTATCACCCGGCACGTAAGCACACACATAAACTCGAGCACGATAAATATCACCGTGATTTTATCTGTATCTTGTGGGGAGCGAGCCCCTGCGCGAGTTCGCGTCTTCTAATGGTTATCGATATACGTGGAGAGGAAACCTCAAGGATGATACTGGCGTGTCTTATACGAACAAGTGTGCCGCCAGCCTTCTTAGTTTTGGATTAGTCACGGAGAATCAATCTATGATTACCGAAACAGTGCTTAATGGTGCTAATAATGAGAGTAATTAGATCTATATCGAGGCAATTAAGTTAATGTACTTGGACATACCGATTTTCTTCTTGCATATACAAAATATTAAAATATTTGCGGTGGGATCAAAATTTACGATTCATGTAAGTTGAGATTTATTAAGTGTTAAAGATATTGCGATGAATCAAATTTACAGGAAAAAATGTGGGCGGTGGTTTTTATCCGAAAACTTATTTATTATTTATAATAATAATTTATTTATTTATTTTATTTATTTTATAATAATAATAATATAAACTTCATGAGCTAAGAAACCGTTTCGTGTTCCTTGAATAGTATAAAACATGAAATAAATAGTATAGGTATTACAAAAGCCACGAGACTTTTACGACACAGCGCTATATAATGCGTACAATACTCGATGCAAACTTGTAAGTTTTTATTCTCTCCAGTTTACTTCCTACCTTATGATCCATTAAAAAAAATTCTGCTCCCGGATCGAGCTACAATAGTGCGCTAACACATCGATTTTTGGTCAGCATGGAAGTCCAATGTGCCATGTGTTTTGACTGCGAACATCAAATATTGCGCGCTATATACAGTGGCGAGGAGAAGGGAGAGAGAGAGATTTTGGGAGCACAATATACCAGCAGATTGCCGGCTGACAAATGAGCAGCCCCTCTCGCGAGAGTTACGAGGTGAAAGACATATGGCCTCGTAAAAAAGAGATACACAAGGCAGATACTCGCGTGCCGCTCATGCGCTATAATAGCCCAACGAGAGAGATGATATAACAAACGCACTTCCTACTTGGATGCGATATTAATGGAGATCAAATACCGCACGAGCGTTCTGTCGCCTTTGCCTGCATGTGCGGGGCATTGATTTCTTACCATCGTGGCCTGAATTCTTCTATAGACTTGTTTTTTTCGTTTTCTTTTTTTTATTAAGAACAGTGTTTGTTAAAGTAAAATATAATATTGCTACCTCCTATAGCGCAAGCTTTCCCATAGTGATCAAAAGCAAAACAATGGTAATACACAAATTTTAGAAAATTGGTGTAAATAGTGAATGCGTGTGTGCGTATCTCAGGAGAGATCTAAAATTGCAAACCAGCGTACAGATTATAAATGTTTTGACAAACAAATTCTCTATGGAAGCTCCTATACCTGTCACCAGCGTTAGTGGCGCTGGTGTGTTCCCACTATACTCACCGGTGAATAGCAAAAATAAAAATTCTTTATATTTAATTTAGTGGCTAAAGAAGAAACAGTTCTTTGAATCTGGAGGATTATTGATTCTGAAGAAGTAGAAGAACGTTCTAGATACACAATTAAAAGATATATTAGGTTTACTAATCATGGTTGCATCGATGGATTTTCTACTAAGAAACTTTGTAACGATCCTAACAAAATGGGAGAGAAAATTAAAAAAATCTTTCTAGAATTTATGGATGCTAATTTAGACAAAAATTTACTAGGAAAGGGTTGCGGATTCGGCTGAAACTTTGGGATATGGTTGTGGTTATAAAAATATAAAGAAAGCTGCAATATTAGGCTCTAACGCTAAAAAAACTGAAGTTCTAAACATTTTTAGCTTTATTTAGAAAATAGGCTTGGAAAAAGTTCTTTTCAGCCCATGCATGGTTTTTTTGGTGTACTACAATTTTGGAAAGAGGTGGATGACCTCCTGACAAAGAATGCCCCTGGATTCTACTTGTTTAGCTTAGTTCGTTATGGTTAAACATATGTTTCGGTTGATATTTGAATGTTTAAAGGTAATATCGGTATATATTTTAATAATTATGTTTTGCAATGTTTCGCTTAGGATTGAAGTTATACCATAAAACGTAATAGGCTCAATCATATCAGTTTAATGACACATATTGACGCATTCGTAACGTATGCAGATGTCTATCGGATTTGAAATGATAATGCTTAAAATGAAAATTCTAGTCAGGTGACTAAAGGATATATTCGACTTTTTTCTGCTACACGATGAATTAGGCTTACAAAATAGAAAACTCTATTAATGATAATAACAAAGTTATATAAAGAATCCACTCTTAAAAGAATGATAACCGGAAGACTAGATGTGATTGGATTATTTTACACTAACAACCCTATCTCACTACTTACGGCGCACTTCTCTACTGCTTATGCCCGCGGGCACGTTAGCAGACACCAATACAATTCAAAAGTATTAAAGTATAAAATAAACAAGAAACACCTGCTTACATTTATTTTGATGCGTAAAATGGCTTTTGAAATAGCTAAAGATAGTTTCATCGGAGGAATGTTCATTAAAAGCTCATTTGTCAGTTCTGAGTCCATTTGAATATCGTTATGAAAGTATGCAACACATGCATGATCTTGTCAAGTTGTTCAGGTATGAGAATTCATTAGTGTAGAGATACTAACGCGGTGAACCACAGCTACAGAAACTAAAAAATATACCACGTACGTAGAAGTAAATAATATAACTTAATAAAATTCTTTTTAATAACTACAAACTAATGATGGTAAGAGTAAAATCTCGTGATATAGTTAACCTTTTTTTCATTGGTCAATTTGGGAATATTTTTAAATAAATATGGGCAAAAAATAGAAATTGGTGAACGAAATTTTACAAATTTTTCATTATATTATGAACAAGTGCAGCATTCGCCACCTAGTGATTCGCGAAACTGCACATCTATTGGCACAGCACCAGGTTGTTGCGAAAGTCACGAATGACGCTCGTGCTGACGATACATGTACACACCAAAGAGAAAGAGAGAGAGGGGAGAGAGAGAGACAGAAAGAGAGAGCTGTTTACGCGGTTTTGTCTATCTCTCTTTCTTTGTTGCACTACGGTCGTCGTATGCCTTATACTGCAGTAGACGCATAAAGTCGACGCAAGCGAGCGCACGGACTGTGCACGCGGGCCGCGTGTACATAGTTGCGTTACGGTGCACCATAATGACTGTGGACACTCCCCCTCGGCGACGATGGTGGGCTACAGATCAACCGCGAAATGATTCACGGCCGCGGGAAGGTGTGTAGATCAAGCGAGAAGCTTCACTCGTGCACATCTATATAGCGCGGGCCGGAGCGCGCGCGACCCTCGCGTGTCGTTAGCTGCGCGCGCTCGTCTGCAAGTCTGCCTCTCGCGCTTCTTTCTCTTCTCGTGCGCGCGATCTCTCCGATTTCTGTGCTTCCGCGCGGGATTATACGAGCGGACGCTGATTTTTCTTGTGCCTGCACGAACAGTGGTACTTGGTGCGCAAACACAGAGGACGTCCAAGGTCAACGGTATGAATTCTTTCGATTATTCGTGCAATTTTATTTTAACATTCAATTATACGCTTTTTATGCATAACTTTGTTCGGAAATGTATGTATAAGGTTTTAAACATTTACAATATCGCAAATAACAACAAACGTGTATTTAAGGGTTAACTTTTTTTTTAATTCATTTGCATGCGTGGTTCTTTTTGAATACAGATACACTTTGAAATTTTTAATCATAATAGAATAAAGAATTTTAATACAATTGGTATCTATATATAAACTATATCAACCGAGTATTTCTCAAAATATTAGTCTTTTAATAAAATAAAAGTGCATTATTTGTTATAAAAAAGAACTGGTAAATTTAAATAATCGAATGATTTAAAGCGAATTTAGGAAGAGTTGTCTTATATTAGTAAAATGAATCAGAGCCAAAAATTAATAATGATATTTAAATATATATGTGTGTTCGTTTTTGCATTTAAAGTATTTTAGGTAAATAGAATAATAATAACTTACTTTTCTTAGTCTTCATCGACATATTTTATTTTTCTGAAATACTATTTATAGAACAATAATGTTTTTGTTATCGTTCTATTCTTCCATTCATCTCTGGTGAAAATATTTCTATGAAAACAGGAAGGGAGGGTTCCAAATCAGTGATTGTTTTTATTAAAAATCATTGATAAGCATAGAAAATAAGCATAGGATTTATCCATTCTTTTTTATATTTAATTATCAGCCATTCATCACTATTCATAAGGTTTATGTTTTATTTCATCCATGAAACATTTTGAATATATTACGAAGAAATAATAAACAAAAAATTAATTAATATTCATACTAATTTCATGAAAAAGTTATATCGATTTTATATGCAAAAAATTATTTAATTGATGTATTGCTGATCAATTAAAAATAAAAGGTGATAAAAGGTACGGTAATAAAAATATTATCAAACAAATAGAACAAGTGAATTGGTATACATCTATTGAGACATACTCTATTATTGAAATATTTGTTATGCGAAAATAAACTAAATTCCTAGTTAATTTATTTTATTTTTTACCTTTTTCAAATTTATATATGAAAAAAGCTGATCACGAAAAATTAAGGTTTAACTAAAAAAAAAGAAGAAATTTATGGATTCAAATAAAATTATATGCTGCGAATGTGCGACATTAAAAGCTAAACGTAATTTCCATCTGCTTGTATTAGGAATTAATTCATCAAATAGAAATGTGTCTATATTATTTGTATTGACTACTTTTCGAGACTGATTCCACATATGTTTAGACAACTGATATATAAACATTAAAAATCTGTGGTTAGCCTTGAAATTATTCAAGATATGCTTTAATACATTTTTCTTTCCTTCGCTTTTATTTTTATAACACATTTCGGTTATATATATATATTTATTTTTAAAAAACAATATTTCAAAATAAGTATTTTAACAAAAGACAGCTACCTATAGTCAATATTTTCAAATCATTTTAAGAAAATGGAAATATTAAAAAAATACAAGTTTTTTGTTGCAAATATAATATTGTATATTTAGATACGCCAATTTGCAATTACAATTGAACTAATGTCATCTGATATTTAACATTTTAATATTATTCTCGAATTCTAATTTAAGAGCAAATAATTGTAAAAACAAACAACGCTCGAAAGTTAGAGCAGCATTAAAAAGCAGTTAACTATTCAGAATTTGCCTACATTTTTACATATATTTTTTAAATATATTAAAAATATATTAAATATATAATTGATGTTGGTGAGAAGTAAATTGAGTTTAAGGAAGCCAAGTTTTAATAAATTACACTACAGTTCTTTTCAAAGTTCTCAAAATATTTTGAAAACAATAAGATTGATCTAAATCAACCGTGCTATGTACTTTACACGATAAATATCTTATTATTTAAAAGTATCTACATGAGGGATAATATCAATTTAGCTCAGTATAATTAAATTGAAATTGCTATAAGAAAAACAATTTTTATAAATAAAAATATACTGATTACTATAAATTATTTATAATTTACTTTATTTATCATATTCGTTTTATCATATATTACTAGCGAGATTGTCTCGCTCGCTCGCGCTCGCTCGGCAATAATATGTTACTTTTCAAGAGATTCTTTTTTGTCAATATGTAATTGACAAAAAAGAAAAAATTGTTTATATGATTGAATAACCCTATAGTCATACTTCTGAGAAGGAACAAACGGATCTCTATAACTCTATGTAGCCTCTTTAAATAAAATAATACATATGCTGCAGAAATTTGGCAAAGTTTCATTCGAGTTGTTTTTTCTTCATAAGAACAAAGGTTTTATATAGCAAAAGACAACATTGCGAATAACCTTATTTTTAACATGTTTCATGTAGTATTCTAAGACATATTTTACCGCATTATAATATATTAGAACAAATATGTTTATATCTTTATACCTTCTATACCACTTGACTTCGTTCTCGATTGTATATGAGGAAATCCATGAAACTTTTTATTTTATTTAGTAAAAAAAATTAATTTTTTTTGTAGCACACTGTCGATCAATCTTTTTTTGTGAAGTAATATGTTCAAATAACGAGAAAAACATGGGGCTCTTAGTTTTTTTTTAATACTTTTTTTTAATAGATTAATAAGTAAAATGCTACGTTAAAAATGTGCCATAGAACTACATTTCTTAAGAAAAGTGGCCCATAGACTGATGAGACTTTGAATTGTAATAACTTTGTATCTAAAACTGGCACACAATGTCAATGGAGATTGATTAGGCTTTGTAAAAACTAGCAAACAAAAAAAATGATAATCAGAAATCTTTTTTTTTTATATAAAAAAACAGAAAATCTTGTTATTTTTAAAATAACGTAGTTTACTCTACATTTATAGTAATTTATTCACTGTAACCATAGGCACACTTTTAAAACATGGATTTCTGCTACAATAGAGATCAAATAAAATGGAAAAAAAAATTTTCAGATTTTTTGGAAGCGACTTTTTTTTAAATTTAGCTTAAGAAAATTAAAAAAGTGCTGAGTTTATTTTCAAACCAATGATAAATTGATATATTTACAAACCTTTACACAA
>UXGD01007953.1:0-10192 GCA_900474315.1 Torymus auratus | reverse complement strand
GTGATGAACACGGCGTCTAAAAATAGAGTTCAAAACGAACATAAAGTGCCGTCGTTCATTAATTTTGGATGCAAATCCGCGGGAAGAATGAATTTTGACCATTTTTATTCCGAACGACCCCACTGTGAGTCGCTTATCTCCTTTTCATATGGAGCGAGTTATGAGATACTTGCTGCGTCGTCGAAGAATCTCTAAAAGCGAATGTATAATCGGAAAGAAGCGGTGCGGCCCTGTCATCGTGATATAGATATATAATCTACGGCTCATAAAAGTTGCGAGTTTCCATTATTATACCTATAACTTTATAGCCACGCATTATAGATTATAAACCGCATGCGTCGTCGTCGAAAGTGCAAAATATTCTCGTATACAAAACTCTCTTTCTCTCTCTCTCTCACTCCTCCGTCTGTGTATACCCACTCTCTTCCACGGTTAAAAATATAATCCTACGCGGTACCCGCGGGTATAACAAACGCGCGGGAATTCTACGTTTTAAGCATTCAGCACTAGCAGCTACTCCCTTTTAAAAATCCTGACGGCCGCGGCTTAATGGAATTTTTTCTACATCTCTCCCCTATATACACATACACACGCGCGCGCGTGCAATCGAATTCCGCGCGTATGTACGCACAGAGAGAAAATAGTTCAATAGAGGAGAGAGAGTTTTATCTGTTATAACGCTGTAAATATTGATATGAGCTCTCGCTCGTACCGCAATGCGAACGCAAGATACTTCACTCTCGCATGAGTGTTTTCCGCTCTGGTAAGTAAGCTTGCGAGAGAGAGAGAGAGAGAGAGCTTTTAATTCACCATCCTACAAGCTATACACCGTGGGCTCTGTCGTCATCTCTTTTCCACGCCGCGTGTTTTGTGAGCTTTCAAGACGCGCCGCGTTTGCACAGCTTAAGGTTCACTTTAATTGTCATCGCAGTGGGAGAGAGAAATTTTTGTCCAGACGCGCGGCAATATTCCTGCGCTTTTCGGAGACCCGTATCTTTAATTAAAGTCTTCATCGCGATGCTGAGAGACTGAGGCGGCCGCCGTTCGCGTTGTTATTCAAATGTCTTCGAGATTGTCGGCTGTATTAATTGAAAGCACCTCGAGTGTGCCTAACGTGCCGGATTTCTATCTCTTTCTGACGCTTTTCATCGTCTTGTTTCACCCACACGCGTGTATACGTATAGCTTTCGTTCTTTTGTGCGAAGGATTTTCCCCTTTGCCGAGTGAATTGGTTTAGTTTTTGATGCTGGCTTTGAATGGTAAAGGATCTTCGGACACTTGGGATCGAGTCAAAGGAATATGATGCGTCCTTCCTATTTACACGGCGGAAATATTTTTACTTTAGTAGTGTAAAAATGTGAGGATTTGGTAGAGCGTGATAGAGTATTAATTAGCCAAAATTGACAATTTAACGAGTTTTGAGGATTGTAAGTCGCACATTGTAAGTTCTTATGTACACACTCATTACCAAAATCTACAACAGCTCTTATACTCATATAGCAATGTTAAATTATGAACTTTCTTACTCAAATTAGGTTAGTTTCATACCTATAAACTTGCTAAATTCTCAAGCACCGGTATACATATTTACTCAATTTTATAATCGCCGTACGAAAATACACTATCCACTGAATTATTCAAGCCTTCGGTAGTCAATACTCCACATGAACTTTAATTGGATTATTTCCATTTGTTCTCCTGTCCAAACCATCTTTCCATTCACCGTCCCCCCTTATAACCCAATACACAACAATCAATACACCTCTCTATCGAAACCCTCTCTCGCTGCTGTCCCTGCCAATCCGCTTACGAAACCATCGCGACGTTTACTCGCCCCGATCGGCCGCAACTGAAAGCAGAAAAAAGAGGAAAGAGGCGACCAAACGTCCCCCGCATTACGCAAGGGACACTCGGTACTCCGGCGTTGCACGGCCTTGATCCTCCGGGGAAATTCGGACGGGCCGCTACCTCGATCGATTCGATTAACAAAGCAGCAGCAGTTGCGAGTGGTTTTTCTGCTCCACCGTGTTGCGGAATTCGCGACTCTTAAGATGACGCCGCGCGACGCAACAACGAGGTTTATGTAAAGGTGTGGTAATGCGCGATGCTGGTGTGTGGTTTTTTTGCTGTTTACTTTCTGTATGGGGTGAGTGAAGATGTTACGAGCGCTGCGGCGACGCGTAAAGGGAGATGATGCGAGGGAGTAAGAGAGTGTCACCTTTCGCTATTTCCAAACGGGCACTTTGGGTCTTGTGGGCTTTAGCATATACGATGCGGTAAGCGTGTTATGTTAATAGTGAAAATAGATGGGGATCGGAGTGTTTTTTCGCGTCGATGTTGTTCAATTTTTCGCGTAATAGAATAACAAATATTTTATCATCCTATACGTCTTTGTATCTGATTTTAGTTGCTTATTCGTCCGCCATCTCCTGCCAGATAACAGAGTAACATATTATACGAGTTCCTTGCGTTTTATGAACCATTTCCAGCGATAACGTTAAAACACTTTCGGCCTATTCACCCCCGACCAACCCATAAATTCAGCCATCGCTCGCTACGCTCCTCCGCAATTACTTGATTATCAATAAAAACTCGGCATGTTATCTGCACTGGCTTCGGGCCACTCCTCCAACCTCTCCCATATACGCTCCATTGACACTCGCATCGTAAAAGCCGCATTTACGGAATTACAAATACAGCAGAGGCCTGCACATCACTCTCCCTCGGCCGTACATAAACCCATCGAACGCGAGCGATAAATCACGTAATGAAAAGGATATAGAACCGCGCTACACGTCCAAGAGGGAGAAAGAGAGGAGTGGCACACTGCCCTGTATAACTCGCAACGAGCACTGCGCTGGCCTAATTACCCCCGCGGCCGTAAAAATCCCGGCTTTATGTGCTACCATCACGAGGAGAAAGAGAGGGAGAGAATTTCCGGAAGGAAGCCTATCCGTCTGCGCGCTGGAAACTCCGATGTTTCTTCCGGCGCGCTAATTACGGAAGACGTGTATGTGTACGTACGTATACGTACTTTTGTTGGTTGTTTCATATAGTAGCGGTGTTTTTTGGTCCTCGTTAAACGTCGGCGAGGGCGCAAAGTCGTTTGTCTCCTCGCAGAACAGAGAGAGAAGTAGTAGCAGCGACGAATGTAATGTCTGAGGCGGAGGGTTTTAATCTCGGCTGTACATTCGCGTGTGTATGTAATGTTGCTTTTTAGGGGCGCAGGGGTTTGTTTCAGGGAAAAGGGTTTGTTGCTTTGACGAACTAATTAAAGGGACTACGCGAGTGTTGCCAACGACGTTTTATGCGCCGGGGGTTTTCGAGAAGCGGAGGGAGAGAGATTGAAAGAAAGAATACGCGTAGCTTAATTTAAAACGATGTAGATTATTCTGAAGCTTCTTTTAACGATAACATAGTGTGTATTTGATATCAAAGCTACTTTTTTCGCTTTTCCATTGTATATGCGTGTTTAAAAGCACATTATTCACAGGGAAAAACATTTTTATAGATCAAAGTAAAACTCTTAACCAGTTGCGAGATGCACTTTTCATTTCTACCGTTATTATTTGTCGTGTGGCTACATTTATCGACCGTTTCACGATGAAAATGGAAATTTCAATTATATTCAATCGACGTCGCAACTTGGCATCTTATCCGCGCGACAAAACCAATCGAACTGCTATAAGTACTTACTTATTACAGCAACTTCTTCCTCCTCCTCCTCCGTACTTCATAATCATACTTATTTATCGCAATCGACACTTCCCTTTTTATTCACCAGCCGACTTTTTTTTCTTTCGGCTACTATATATCCTAACAACTCTCTCCACCTTCGTCCTCCTTCTTCGTCTTCTTCTTAAGCCTGAAGTCGATTGCCTCGCGCGCTCGCGCGGCACCTGCGACTCTCCGCGGCAATTTATGGGCTTCGCCCGGATATTGCGAAATTAAATGAAACTCCCGCAGAGGAGAGAGAGAAAGATGTTTCGTGTCTCCTCTCGTCGGTTGATTTAATTGAAAACAGGAAAAGCCAAGTGGAGGGGAAAAAGTGAAGTGATGCGAAAAGGGCACGTTTTGCAGCCACCGCCTGTGTTTACTTAATTATTGAAGTTTCGGAGAATGCGCGCAAGACTCGCTGCGGCGTTCTCTATTTAGGGGAGAGAAAGAGTGTGTATTTGTATTGAAGAGTGACGGTCCGTTGGTTGGTTGGTTCCTTATTCGATATGACATCTGCTGAAAGAGGTTTGGGAAGTCGACTGAGAGAGAGAGGGCGAGTTAATTTCCGGGTATTCCCGGGACGAGACGCGCTGAAATTATAATTTCTCGTTTTATGTGTACTTCAGACTACGTTTTACCATGGTTATTTTTACGGTCAGAGAATATTTTAATTCATTTTTATATAATTATTACGCGAGAGCTCTTTCAGCGTTAAATATTTATCTTGACTTTGCGTTCGTACATTATTTTTAATAAAATTTACTTTTAATTATAAAATTACAACAAAGTCAAGCTGATAACTGAAGCAAGAGCCTCA
This sequence comes from Torymus auratus, assembly GCA_900474315.1. Lineage (NCBI taxonomy): Eukaryota > Metazoa > Arthropoda > Insecta > Hymenoptera > Torymidae > Torymus > Torymus auratus. Next base: position 5,658 of record UXGD01007953.1, on the reverse strand, counting down.
ACGCCGATCGATACTTAATTATTAATATCCTTTGCCCGTTATAAATAAACATCCCTGCAAAGTATCATCACTTCCTTTTAAATACACAATTACCCAGCGCGCGAAGTGCTAAATAATTCAATTATTTTTACATTCCGTGCCAATCGGAAATGAACCATTATACGTTCCGCAATAAAATAAATAAACCAGCGTCATTGATCAACATCCGATCTACCTTTCAATACGCTAAACCAGGAGCAATAAATATTTTCCCTTACATTATCCAATCCTTACATCACACATTATATACGTTTATACACTGCAGCTTACCACCCCACGCGCACGTTATTCATCACTATAAGTCGCACGCGTCCTCGCGGTCTTAAAAACGGCGTAAACACATACGATCCACATAAAACGCGCTCGGCCGCCGCCACTCTATACCCGCGTGTGTACATCCAGGTGAGCGTGAAGTAAAAAGCGCCGATCTTCCTTTCTCGCGAGGGAAAATAAAACGCCCAAACGAGGACGTTTGATCCGCGTATAAAAGTCAGGTGGGAGAGATATTTCCGTGTCGTCGAGCGAAAAATAGTCTCTTCGCCTACCCCCTACTTTCCTGGGGACGTACGTTGTGGAATCGGATCCACCTGCGACGTGTGTGTATAGGTGAAGTACTCGAATAACGCGAGCGACTCGAGCTCTTCTCCAAGAGGGTATATAACTTCGACGGGTGAGAGAGAAGGTGGGAAGTAGAGGGAAAGGGAGATAAGAGAGAAGGAAAGGGAGAGAAAAATCTCGATAAAATGAAGGAGGAAATCGTAGAAGACGCGATTAAAGTGATATCATTTGGTGGGTCGATTGATTCGTTTGAGAGTGAAAATTTTTTCCCTTTCTGAGAGGTCGTCGGGCAAATGGTTAGTTGCGGGAACGCGAAGTACACGGATGAGTGCGAGAATTATGGTAATCATTGTTGTAACGAGGTTTCTGTTACGTGATATTTTACGGCGGATTTTAGGAGCAACTTGTAATGCGAGGGTATAAACTGTAATTCAATTTAGAGTTATCTCTTATTGCAATTAAATTGTAGTTGTATTTATGTAATTAGATAAGATTTGATCCACGAAAATTATCCTTACTTGCTTAATCGTACGTACCAAGTGGCGTATAAAAAATTTATATTTCTATACAATTTCACTAACACTTGACTATTAAAATATCTACGCCTGAAATGTATACCAGATAACTTTTCGACAATCGTTTCGCACATATCAACTAAACAATGCTTACAATCAATTCCTAAGGCACGCCCCCCAAAAAAAGAAAAAAAAATACACTACCCTGCGCTTTCACCGGATGTATCGCATTCGCACGCCACTCTGGAAACTATTTTCAAAAGCATCCACAGCAAAGTTCAAGAATCTCACGGGCAACAGCGATTCCGAAAACTAATAATGTCAATTACCCCCACTGTCAGGAGCGCGCGTATTTCACGCTCAAAGGGATGCCAGCCTTTCGGAATACTTCGCGCGAATTCTTCGTGTCCCTCTCGCCTCGGCTACAGAACGTTCCGCGCATTAACAAGAAGCATCGGGGGCGTTCATTAAGAGGGAAATTCGTGCGATATTCCTCGTCGAGACGGCACCGTCACGGATTCGTTATATAAAATTGAAGTACACAACGAAATTTTCTACTCTAACGATCGCCTGTATAGTTTCGAATGAAATTAACAAACTCGCTCCGCGCTACTCGGCATAATTTATCCCCTGCGCTCTGATGCAATGTATATGTCAATGGTATTGCACTGATCGACATCGAAAGAATTTAATCTCGACGTGGAAGCTGTGCGAATGTTGCTCTCGCTTTGACAAAGGCATCAGTTTTGCACAGCACTACGCGCATCAGCGATTAATTAAAATCCATCCATCGACGTGCGCGAGATGAATACCCACTCGCGACTCGCGCGCACTTTTTTGCTCCCCCTCCTCGTTTTACACAATACTCGCCTTCTCTCTATATTTTCGTTCTCTCTCTCTCTCGCCGACTCTTTTCCCTATATATACGAGAGAGCGCGGTTAAAAAAAATCAGAGCGATAGGCGAGGTCGAGAGACTCCGGGGAATTTCTATTGGCTCTCGCGCCTTTGTGCGATTTGTTTTTCATACTTTTGATCTGTCAGTCAGCTGTCTCTCCCTCTCTCGCCCTCGCGCGCTCATTCCCGCAATCGATTATTCACTCGGGTGCTCGGCTCTCGCGGTGGCGGAAAAGCAGTCTCGGCGGCTCTTCGTTATTTAAGCCCTTAAAAACGCGCGCGTCCCTCCGATTCTCTCGTCCTGTTTTTCCGCCTCGACAAGTACATGGCTCTGCTGCGCGGATGTATATATGTATATTATATCGATTCGATGTGTATTCCTCGGGAGATAGAGGAAGAATATTCGCGCCGAATATATCTTACTATATACATCGGGAATGAAATATTCTCATTTCGCGCGCGACTCACGTCTCTTGTCTCTCCCGTCGCGTACTCGTCTTCTTCTTCTCCGGTTGCGTTTTATTTCCTATATATTTCGAAACTGTTACGGCCCGGCTGCATATAAATCCGTGTATGTATATATCGTTGTTGAGAAGCGAGAGCGCGCGAGCTTTTCGCTGAGATGGCGAGAAATTTAGTCGGGATCAGCGAATCTCGCTCGTGTGTGTGCATTACATACAGTGTTCGTGTGTATATAGGAATGGGAGAGGAGGGAAAAAGTTTGACTGATCTCCAGTTCGAACGACTATGAGCGATATCCCCCACGCGCCGTTTGGGTTCGCTACACTTTTGAGAGTTGGGAATATAATTTTGCAGACGCAGATCGCGCACTTTTTTTACATATATAATACGCGCATATCCTAAAGATTCACTCGACCCATCAATAGTATATCGTATAACACCTATATACATCATACACTGCGCATTCTCTTATATGCATGGTTTCCATTTTTATGAACTCCCGGGTGCACCGAAAAATCCACAACCACCCCGGGACACGGGAAAAAGAAAAACCAATCGTAATTTCCACCACACTCCCAGAACTGCGATAACTTTGAGCACTCCTTCTTCGCGAGATACGCTCGTGCACGCACGCGTATATTACGATTCAGCGAGCGATCTTATTACGCCGCGCTCACCCCCTCCTTTGTTTCCGACGCCCGCTCAGTCTCGTCTCTCGACGGGGGATCGCTTTCTTTCGTCTACTGCGCGCCTTGGCCGGAAGCAATCCGACTGAGACAGAAACGGAAATTTAAGCACCGCTGTCTGCAAGGAGAGCGTAAGGGTATTTTGATGGGCTAATAGGAGAGAGATGTAGGTTTTTAATTTGCCCGGGGAAATGTGCTGTTATGGTTTGTTATTAGCTGTATACTTAGTGAATTAAAATATTTTCGGAGATTATAGGGAGGGGTACGTGCGCCTTGTTATATATTTATATGCTAATACTTGGCTGATCTCTATTCATGATTATGTAAATATGCTTATGCTGATGGGTTCTGCGCTGCGTGTTTGGCGCGTTATCGGTATTTAAGGATACATAATGCGGTAACTTACTAAGCTATAGGGATTCAGTTTGGATTGCTGTAGGGTTGCTAATGAAATCGCGTGAAAATTGTATTGGACATGAGAAAATCGAGTTGCGGTGTGAATGTTTTTCTATATATAGTTTTTTTTTTTATTTATATAAATAAATCATGATATGACTTCGAAAGAGATAAAAATACAAAAGACGTATTACTAACCAACGCGGGAAATGTGACGTGAAGACGTTCTTCGGAGTCTACATACGGTTAGCTGTTGAGTTGTTAAAATTGGCCAAACCACGTCTCGTGCTTGCTCGCCTTCGACTCGGGTGGCAATTTACGCGAGGTATAGACTGTCCAAGTGTTTTCCTCCCTAAGTGTGTAATATACTATAGCTACATCGGGATGAAGAGAACTTAAGTACTAGGAGAGGCTACGAACTCTAGATCACGTATTCGGCTCAAACTTTACGATATGTTTATGGATGTAGAAATATTATTCGGGATCGTAGTACCCGAAGTGTCCGCTAGATGGCAGGCGCCAACGCTCAATGAAAAACATCACCCCGAGTGTATAAGTAAAGGCACGCGACTTGCACTCGGGAGAACCACAATTTACATATTTTGCTTTGCACTACTTATACATTGCTTTGCTTACGCTTATTACTTTTTTTATAAGTACTGGATGTTATGTCTGTCGTTACAGGAAGTGCTGTATCTTAGCTCGACGAGCGACTCATCAAGTTTTTCATGTAGTTCATGCCATCGCTAACAGAATCCCAACGTCGTCAGACACACGTATCTAACAGCCTTGGGGCGCATTTACTTCCTTCAAAGAATGATGTGTCGTTGATTTATTCGAGCCGTGATTGGCTCCGTATTGGCGTTTATAATTGGTTGGGCGTACAAAGGCGCCATTGTATAACAATTGACATAATTTGAATTAGTTTTAACTTAAATGTAAGAAATACAATATTATAAGATGTTTGATAATACAATAAAGATACTTTGAATTCTTATTTTATCATGTGTTATTTCAAAAGATTCAAAAGTTAATTACTCGAAATCAATCATAGACATACCCTCTAAGTTCGATATCATAGTAACATGCGCGCGAAGCGCGTACAGCTATCGCGTGACATTAATTTTATTTCACTTTCGTTCCGTGAAACTACATAATACCTAACATTTTCAAAATTCGAAAGTTTGAGCAAGATCCTGTAAAACTTCTGTACTAAATTTTCACCGGTAAGTATACATACATCGTTAGCCTCTATGCTTCATTTTTTTCATTCCAACTTCCACCTCATGTCCACTACATCAGTCCCGTCCTTGTTACACTAACTACACTACATAGAAACTTGCAGCTCTACAAGTCAAAAAAAGTCGCGCTCGGTGAAATATACACATGCGAAGGGCCATCGGTGTAACTCAAGCGCGCGCGTCGCGCCACTCGTAAAAAAGTTCATTATCTCCCTCTCTCTCGCGCGAAGTTTATTCCGGAATTTAGCGCGGCGCGCGCTCCGTGGGATAACGGAAAAGAGCGAGAGGATACTTGAGAGGGATTCGGCGATCGCTGGGTCCGATATGAGCGCACGCTCGCGGCAATAAATTCGCGATTGAAGTGCGCGCGTGTGCTGGCATGTCTCCGTATGTGTGTACGTGCGGTATATATATGGGTCTGTAATTTTAATTGCGATACCTCGGGAATAATAAATAGAGGACACGCGAGAAGATCATAGTAATTTTCGCGTTTGTTAATCCTGTGTGTTTGATTTTGGTTTCTGTTATAAGGTAACTTGGGGTAATTCGGCCACCTTATGCGGGATTTTTTCTTTCTCCTTCTGTAAATCCGTTGGGACAAAATTCTAAAAAAGACTTCAAAGTATACTAAATATACTACCCAGAAAAAAATTGGGAACGCCCCAAATGTCATATTGGATTTGTAGGGTGCAAAAGTGTAAAAATGTGCGACATGTCATCTAATTTGGCCAATATTGACAAAAATAGAATAAATTAGGTCATAAACTGTAAAAATTAATAAAATGTATTTTTTTAAATATGTAAAACCTGTATTTAATTCTTAACTTCTATGAATAATGCTTAGTATAAAGGAAATAAAGGAATTC
>UXGD01007952.1:0-10192 GCA_900474315.1 Torymus auratus | reverse complement strand
GGATATTATCATCTATAATATTTGTCATTTTCGTATTGGAAATATCTGAAACAAAATAAAAAGAGTTACAATTTTACGCTGAGAGAAGTGTTATAGGAAAATTTATTATTTTATTATAAATGTCAGAAATATTTTATTATAAAAGTCAGAAAAATTACTGTAATTATTTTGTAGCAATAACGGAGCATAATCGCCGCGATGGACTCTAATACCATACATTTAATGTTAAAATAATTTTAACAATTGTAATTTTTACAACCTTTTTTAATTTTTAATTTTTTATTTTAATTTTGAAATTAATGTAAATTTATTAAACAATAAATTATTCTATTTAATATTCTCCAAATCTCCATTCACTTTCCTGGTATAAAAAAGGACCTATTCCTGCAGTAATGGAAAAAATACGATGTGTACGATATGTTCTTGTTGAACAACGTACTATTTTTCGACGAATGCTGGATTTGATCCTTGGCAAATAACTATGATAAAAGAAAAAAAAATTATAATTCATTTGCATAATATAAAAATAAAATAATTGAATCAACGTTTTCGATGTTTTGTTAACTTAAGAGCAAGACAGTTAAATGAAATTGCGAGAAAAACATAACCTTAACCAGACACGTGTGCTTAATCAGCATATTGTATTAAAATAAAAATAATTAGAATCTGTTTATAATGTTCACTGCAGCGCAGTTTTTACAATTTAACGTAATAATTTTCATCACAGTCATATAAATTTTTATAAATTAAGTGTTAGAAGTACTATTCTGAAATATATCAAATATTTATATTTTTTATTATAATAAAATTCTCCATAATGCAAGTATATGTATATTCCAACGCTTTCACATGTTATAGTAATTTTTAATGCAATTATAATAAATTTTTCTAGGCTATTTCTCTCACTATAACTAAAGGATTACAATTTAGTATAAAATGTATACATACAGATTCTGACGAATGTTGCTGTTATTTCTATTTGATGCTCTTCATTCAAACGTAATATTTTGTATTAAAATTTGATTATTAATTTGTTTCGAGTTATAGAAGAGAATAAATGTTTCTTTGTAATAATTTACAAAATTTATTGGTTATAGTATATCACAAGTAGAAAATGTCTTTCTGACACGTGCAAAGTGCAAAGTCGATGGTTTTGGCGTGGCTCAGTCTTCATATATACTGACTACAATATAGTAGAACGACGTGCTGAATTAAACTGTGAGCGCTTCATTCCAAAAATGCTGACGTTGATAAATGCGAAAGACTAAATCTAAAAAATACCAGGTGTATGTTTTTCGTAGTAGATAACTGACTAATTGTAAGTTATATAAACTAATTTGAATATGAATACATTTGTCAAACTATGGTTATTTGCAATCAAATATTGCGTGAATTTATAATATAAAAAATTCTCCATATTTCGTTTATAGTTTAGACTAGAACAGAATAAGACTTTATTCCCATCTCCACTATAATGGACACTTTTATAGCCTGAAAAGCGGGGCAAAAATCGCGTTTGATTCCCTGTTTTCCCTGATTAGCGGGAGATAAAAATTTTTATTCCCGCTAATATAACATCGTTTAATTGTTTACGTTTCCATAAAGTGGCCACAATGGAGATGGGAATAAAGTACTATATGAAACACGGGACTAAAGTCGATTATTCCCTTGGGTGATAACTGTGCAAGTGAATTCACCCGCGGGAATAATCCGCGACTTTAGTTCCTTTTTACATAACGTACTATTACATATTATGTTAGTTAGCACTTGGGTCGAATAGAGATAAAAAAATACGATTAAACTATAATAAAGAAATAAAAATAATGACAACAAATTAATAGTTATTAGTGTGTAAGTTATGCACCGTTAGAAGATTTGTTGCTCTTAGATGACCAACAGAGTCTACTTATAAAAATAAAATACAAAACAAAATGAAAATCGAGTTACAATAAAATTGCAACAACAAAAAACGCTGGGATCTCATGAAATATCACATTTTCATGGGGAATTTATTTCATCACCGGGAGACTTCGACAGTGAACGAAAGCTTAAAGTATTTAGTGCAAGCCCATTTAATTTGTAAGTCTAACTTGAACATGTAATCCCCTTTCCTTCGTTTTGTTTGAAATAAAATTTTTCAAAAAGTATGGAAGAACGGGAAAATTTTTGTCCCTTTCATCGGAATTGCATTCTTTGAATTGTAAAGGCAGGTGTATCGATGAAAAATGGTCTACAAGAAATGCTCGGGCAGTAAAGTGTTCAATCACGTAAAGAACGCAAAAGAAAGGAAGAACACGGAGAAATGCATATAAGCCAGATCGCCCACGGAAACATGCGCCGATCGCCTGGACTTTTCTCTGCCCGCCGCCTGCTAGTATATGCTAATTTTATGTGTTGGCACCGGCACTGAATATTTTGTACTTTATTATGTTTTTTTTTCGCATTAAACACTTCACATTTCTGGTATTTTACGCATCCTAGACGCATTCACTTAATTCAGAAAATTGTATGGCGGTTCAGTTTTTTTTTAATGATTTCCTTCTATTAAAACACGCTTGCTGGAGGTCGTAGATAATTTTTCTCTTATTAAAACATTTAGTCTAGCAAGCTAACTTTATGCTATAAAATGTCATAATACTATTAGGCACGTGTATTATAACACATTATAATATTATTTCCTCACACTACAATGTAAATGTCATTGACGATAATTTTATTTTCACAACATATTATGTACATTTCAGTAACATCCTCGCTAAAAAAAATAACAATAACGTCTTTTCTCTTCTCAATTAATTACTAGATTATGTATACGTATTTACGATTTAAATTATATTAACCCTTCAGAATTATGAGTTGATAAGAGCGAAATTTTAAATTATTCTTTATTTATTTCAATACACTGTTCAGCGTCACGGATCTCCATATATGATTATGGAGTAAGTTAACAGCAATTTATTGGCCTCAAGAATTTCTTCATTTCTGATTATTATTAATATTTTAATAAATGACTTTAACTATGTTTTTTTACTGTTAACATATTTCATTAGAATAAAATAAACATGAATTTTTTCTATACAAAATAAAAATGGATACTTTTTGTTTCAGGTAAGTCGCATACCTACTTTTTTCCAAGAAAATTCAACATTTGGCGACATTTTATCAAAATCCGTTATTAACACGGTGAGTTAAGTATCTCTTCTGCAAAATTCAACATCAATTGTTAATTTGCCGACGTTTCCGGCATTTTATTTATGTTCCTCTTCAAGGTCTATGAGAACAACAAAATAAAAAACAATTTATCAATTTATAAATAATTAAAAAGAAGTAAAATTAACAGCGCAATCTTTCAGAAAAAGAAACTTCCATCACTTACATTTTACAGTGGGGCACGAATAAAATGCCTGAAATGTCGACAAATTAACAATTGCTGTTAAATTTATTCACCTACATTGACAGCTGGGCCATTCGATTCCTTCTCATCAACATTAAAATATGATTGATATCATTCATCTCATCAATTATCATTTTCCAATAAAAATTAAAAACAAAACTAATAAACCTACTTCGTTACCGTCTTCCTTCAGCAATTGAAACGCTTATAGCTGAACCAAATAACATACATCCATCACACCTGTCATAAATGAATTACCTAAAAAATTCTGATGTGAGGGAAAAAGCTTCGGTTAACGACAACACGTTAAAAGAAAGTAAGCGCGCTAAAGCCAAAGTGAGCAATGTTAAATAGCGCCGTGTGGTTTTAATGCGTAAGCCAGTACAGGGTTATAGTCCCCGCGCACGCGAAATCTCGTTCTACATATATAGCTATAGAACGTCAGCTCGAAAATCACGTCGACCCCCTGCGAACTTTTCTTCGCTCATCTCCACCCTGTGTCTCTTTCTCTTCTTGCCTCGTCAACCCTTGCTCCGATGAAGAAAAAGCAGACGAAAAAGGCTCCGCAGCAGGTGATGCATGCACGTATAGTCATACACGAGTGAAGGCTAGATATATATGGTGCACGTACATATATGTACGGATGCGTGCATGTGTGTGTGTATAAAGAGGAGTGTTCGGTTAATCCGCCGGTAAGGGCGGCGGCTCGACACGTGTGCGAGTTTGATGTCATCTGCTGACCGGTCCGGTAGCACCGTGGGAAGAGTCGACCGGTTGTTGTCTGTGCATCGCTTCTTTGTCTCTCTTGCTCTCTCTTGCTTGCTTGCTATCTTTCTTTCTCGGGTTCTCTGTCTACCGAGTGCCTCGCCAGAGGTATATATGAAGGGCTGCTTCGTTTTTTTTCGAAATCTCGATCGTTTACTCGATTGAAAGCGCCAAAGTGCATTTGCGCGCGCACTAATGCGCATTGAAATCATTTTTATATCAGCTACGTAACGCAAGTAGTTATGCATTTCTTGCTGATCTTGTTGTTGCTGTGAAGCTTGCTGCGAATATAGATTTTTAAAAATTTACGTGATAAAAAAAAACTTATTAAAACTTAATTGAAAATCAATTCAGATAATTATGTATATCACATACATGATTCGTATACATTTTAATCAATACGCGTGCGAGAAGGAGGAATACATTATCAATAAAGGTAATCAATTATTATACGTTGGAATTAAAGTTGATTACAAAAATTATTATATCAGACTCTGCGACGAGACATACCATTTTTCAAATTGGCTTCTATATGAAAAGCGGCCTCACCCTTAGCATTATTCTAGAGCTAGACTGGAAATTTTTTTCGCTTCATTGTATATACTCATCATGTACAGGTATTGTCCATTTAAAGTCATCTATTTAATGCGTAAGCGATGATGGGCGCTTTTTTAAAATCCCTATACAGACTTGAATTATGACCGGGACCTTCTTTGGCTTCTTCTTTTTTTCTTCTTAAGGTTACCCTGTTGGCCGGTCCCCGCATGCATAAGTAACAATCAAAGGCTTTCATTCAAGATCATTTGAATAATATTTAACTAATGCGCATCAGAAAGTTTTGTTTGCTTTTGCTGCTTTTATTTGCTGTTTTCATCATTTCGCTATACTATTTTCATAACTACTTTTTTAATATCTACAAATTCAATCAATCAACTAAAGTGTATTGATGGCATCTTGAAAATACTAAAAATCCTTAGAACGATATGAAATACAACGCATGCCATCTAACTATGAACCTAATTCTCTAATATTCATTTTATTATAAATAAAATATTTTTAAATATTTTGCACTTGCACAATCCTATCTTAAACAAATGATGATTATAATATCAATTTATTCGTGATTTGGTTGGTGGGAGTAATGAATTGCTAGGTTACAAAAACAAAAGTGGCGCGAAGTTTTGCTAAAATTGTACGTTACGTGTTATCCCCCTTAGCAAGTGAAATCTGATTTATAGAAAAAAGTTTGTTAAAATCTCCGACCAAAGGCGTGCAAACGAGGATGGAGTAAAGAACTCACGAGGTACATGCGCTGGACCGAGCGCCCTCGGAAAAAAGCGGCTGGAGGGGCGGCACGATTCTCACAAAAAAAAAATTATAAAATTTCAAGTAAAGTAACGTTTTTAAATAAATAAACAATGAATCACATGATAAACTCTTGAATCTGTATGTACGAGCACGTGGAGCACTTTGGGGTGAAAAAAATAATTATTAAGCTAATAATTTGGAAAGGCTACTTAACAAATCTATCAGTAAATAAATTTAGACAAAACTAATACTGTGATTGATTCAGGGGTTTTAGACGCTTTTAAACGAGCTTTAAAGTACTGGCATTGAATTATTCAAATGTAATGCAGCTGCAAATAATTAGCTGATATATCACCTTATTTTTTTATAAATTAGCAAAGACCAAACTCGCTGCGCGCGTACTCTTCTGCATGTACTTTTTCATTGTGATTTCATTTTAATTAGTTTAAATGATAGGATAATTAGATAATTATTCAAAACAAAAAATTATTATTTTCATTATATTTTGATTCAATTATCAAGTTTTAAACAGTTGAAAATATAAATATTTAATTTAAAAAATTCAAATGTCGCGGAAGTAGCGGATATCTCGTTAAAGATGGTGAAAAATCTTCAAGTTTGTAGACGTGAGACCGCGGTAGACGACGCTTACTGTAGACCGCGCGTAGCGTCCGATATTAGCAGTTATACAAACGCTATCATTAGGTATAAGTACTTAATACCCATTGATTTCGAACTTGCCAAAAATCTTTTTTAATAATTACATTTTCATACTACAAGGCCGGTAGAAGTCATAGTCCGGCCCTTGGCCCTGAACCACGCATACCCGTGACCAAGCAGGTACACTCATCCTTAATGGATTCTTGCCGAACGTGCCTGCTCAGTTTCAAAATCCTGAAATCCCGTTGGCTAATTCGAATTTAAGGTTAATGGTTACACTCGAATTGTCCAATGAGATTGAAGGATTTTGGAAAAGAACAGGCATGTTCGGCAAGAATCCATCAAGGATGGGTGTACGTATATAGGGGAGACCCGTGCAAAACGGACATGTTTAGGAAAAAGTAAATAAAAATATATAAAATAAGAAAAGTTTAAATGACTTTGGACAGCTTTATTTTTGAGGTTATATGAACAATATTTTTCAATATGATTTAATTTTAATTAGTTTAAATGATAAGATGATTGGATACATTTTTTAAGCAAAGTAGCTAGTTCAGGCGCGTTGCGCGTGCTGTTTAGAGAGGTTTTGAAATCAATTTCAAATTTTCGCGCTTTCTTTCGAGAAAACCAATCATAAACAGTTTTTTCTTGCTTCACCTAATAGGCCATCATTATTTTATAAGGGGAAAAATCAAATGTTTTAAATTCTATTTCAATTATTTAGTATAGTTCTACAAATACTTGAGTTTTAAATTTCAAATCTAGCATATTTTTAATCTAAAAGAATCCAAATAATATTCGCGCTTGTTCAATCTATTTTACGGATGTATTTATACAAAAATTTTAAAAATTGAATCACATTATGTTTCAAAGCAAATCAGAAATCTCCAAAACTTTTGACTTTTATAACTAAAAAAAAAAACTTAATACAAGTACACGTTCTTTAAACACTTATTCATCTGTCTTTTGTCATAACACGCTAAAAACGTCATCAATAACAAATGAAAAATATTCATATTTCTAGATATGATTTTTTTTTTATTACTGTCAATTTATTTTTTCAACAATATTGATTGTAATTTCATGCAAATTCATACGATGGCCTCGTCGCCCGGGGTCGTATTATTGGGGGTCTCTTTAGGGTGCATTGCATTTTTACTTAGAAAATCGAAAATCAATCAAAAACCGTTAAAAGTTACAAAGTACTTTCAACCATTTAAGCACCCTATTATACTATATAAAAAATAGAAAAGTTATACATCAAGACTACGGCCCTGAGAGTGTAAGTATCTGATACACATAAAGAGCAGTTTTTATACGTAAAGATTTCTTCGAAATTTTGTCGGTGATCGTCATTTTTCAATACATCATTATAAGCTATATAGATAATGAACAATTATTTACAAGGTCGTTTTTAAAAAACTTACGTATTTTGAACTCGTATACAAGGAAAATGAATACTTACAACTGTACTGAAAATGTTATCGTGATTAAACGATTGATTGTATAAAATAGAGATAAAGAAAAGATTTCTCATATGTTTTGAATATAATTTAATAGTACGGATGAAAAATATGTTCAAATTTTTACCTTGGTGAAATCGGAAAATATCCTTCAAAAATCGTACTTTATAGACATAAGATCCTGTCGATGTTATCGCTACTAGCGGCATTCGCGCACTTAAACATAGATAAGCTTACCGATAATATAATATACAATATATACCTGATCGGTTGGAAATTCCTAGTTATACAGTTTATACCCAAAATATATAGCATATGGCCGTTTTGCCCGGATCTCCCCTATGTGTGTATAACTTTTGTCAGTCAGCGCCTTCGAGCCGTCGCAGGGGGTCTGGGAAAAACTCGGCGCCGAAAAATCGCCACCGCTTAAAGGGATAGGGAGGAGGCCCGCTCCATGCAAATCAGGACACATCTCTCACTCTTTCTCTCTCTGCAGAGTCCCGCTCCTATATATACTGCTGTTTCAACCGTCCGGAAGACGAGGGAAAAATCATCATTCCTCCCTTCTGTGTGAACCTATATACTATCAGCTTTCTCGCTCCGTAATTTTTCCCTCACTCTAACCCTTTCGTCATCCGAGTAAACGCCTGTACATCCGCGCGCACGTATGATTCACGAAAGCGCAAAAAGTGCAGAGAGAAAGAGAGTGAGACCGTGAGTTATCCGGTATACGGAGGGGGCAGAGAGCGGCGGTTATATACAGCCTATTTTTGCTTATATGCGAGCAGCGAGGTTTTAATATACAGAGCAAAAGCAGATGGCGACGGGGCGCGCACGGTGCAGCGAGAAAAATCCAAAGAAAAATGCTGCTGCTGCATGCATGAGCTACTATACTCGGTCCCCCGTTGCTGCAGCAGCAGCCGCGAGAGAGTATAAATGTATAACTGGTTCTGGTTTGCCCGTTTTCCAGATGCACATATAGGCGCGAGGAGCGAGCGAGCGCATCAGACGTGAATATGTTAATGCATTTTAATACGCCGTGTAAGTGTTTTAATGGGCATGCAAATCGATCCCTGTAAATTACGGCGATTCAAGCCGGCCCTTCATATAGGCGTCACATCCGTATACTCGCCCCCTTCGCGCGCGTTTTTTCCTCCATTATACTTGATGTACCTATACCTGCGCGTGCACATAAAACCGGAGCTCCTCCTACGCCCAGTTTTTCCAGGTGAAAAATTGAAAATCGCGTCGCTCGTCGCGTTTTATACTAAAATATTATCCTTCGCAGTGTATATTTCTGTGCTGTAATTCAACATTTTTTTTCTATTCTTTTATGTCTACCGAGTTGTTGTAGTTATCTTGTTATAAGAGTAAATTAACAATTTGTCCAGACTTAGAGGATTTAAAAATTAAAAAAAAAAGAAGTTGCAGGAATACCTCAAAAAAAAGATTTTTCTCGTTCTTTAGGTTGTTAAATAGACGAGAAATTTGTGGAACACTCGAAAATGGTCTTGTGACAAGGTTTTAAAAAATGCTGAAAATTTGATAAAAAGCAGTCAATGATTAGCCAATGGTAAGCTTTTAAAAACTGATTAAAGTAGAAGGCAAGTGCTTTAATTTGAGATGAGAATCGTTAAAATCGGTCAATTCGACGCAAAGTTATGTGTATTCGAAAGTCGCGAAAAATTACCAAAAATAACTGATTTTTCCCGAATTCACATAATTCTTAAAATTTTGATCAATTTTGTGTTTATAGCTTTGTAGAGAACCGACCGATTTTAACGATCTTTTTAGCATAAATTAAAGCTTTTTTCTTCTATATTGTAATCGCTTTTTGGTGGAATTTTTGGTGCTTCTTATTTTTAGTATTTTTTAAAACCGTGTCACAAGACCATTTTCGATTGATGAACATTTTTCTTGTCTCTTTTGTAACCTAAAGATTGCGAAATTTTTTTTCAGAGGTGTGCCTCCAAATTTCTTGTTTTTTTAATTTTTTGAACCCACTAAGCGTGGACAAATTGTAGATTTGTGCATACATGCATGGACAATGCGCAGATTCTTATATATTTATTGACATTCCCCACACGCCCCACTATATAGGCGCGATAAAAGAAATATTAAATGATTAAAAATGTCGAAATTCTGAATTTTCCATCGCAAATAATTTGAGGACGATAAACTTTATGATTTCAGAACATCACAGCATTCCACACGGCAAACCCGATACCCTCGTCGTCGGACGTTAATCAAGAGTCAAGTCAGCCGAGGCTCGGGCTACCTTTGACCTCACGCAGCAACAATAACGTCGGCGATAGATTCATACCGCGTAGACGCGGAGTCAATTTCGATGGATCCCACTACTATCACACGCACGTCGACCAGGAGCGGAAAGACGACGACCATCTTGACGTCTTTAAGGAGGTGAGGTCATTGCTTATTCATCATGTTCCTCCTTTATATGTATAATTTATACTCTCACTCGATCGCAATTAAAATTAAGGTGGCTCCGGCGATTTTTAAAACCCATAAATATTAAAAAAGAAAAATCTGTATCGAAAGCTGAAATCACAAGCTTTTTATTGGTGTGCGTCCCACTTGGGCT
>UXGD01007950.1:0-10193 GCA_900474315.1 Torymus auratus | reverse complement strand
TATATATATATATATATATATATATATAGAAGGGGTACCCCCCTGCTCGCTAAGCTCGCCAACCCACAATTATAATTTTAAAATTATATTAAATATAATCTAGAATATAACATGTTAAATTAAGTGTGGGTTTTAATTTTTTCAGAGAAATATCATTTTTACATTGAGCATGAACTTTACGACAGTAGTCTATCAATCTATTTTCTGTCTCTATATCTCTTTCTCTACACCTTGTCTCTACGTCATCGTCACTGTCTCTACGCTACTGACTTTAATCTATATCTCTATGTCTCTGTCTTTATGGCTCTGCCTTCACGTCTTTGTCTCTACGTTTCATTCTCTTCATCTCTGTCGCTAATCTCTGTCTACTTCGCTGTGTACACATCTCTGTCCCTACGCCTCTGTCTCTACGTTGGTGTCTCTAGGTCTCCGTCTCTGCATCTCCGTCTCTACGTCTATGTCTCTACGTCTATATCTCTACGCCACTGTCTCTACGCTTCTGTCTTTAGTTCTCTGTTTCGACATCTCTGTCTCTCCATCTCTGTCTCTACGTCTCTTTCTCTGCACCTTTGTCTCTACGCCCCTGTCTCGAAAATGAACTCGAATTTAATGATTGATTCTATTGGTAATAATTAATAATTACTTCATAAACTTATATAAGCATCATTTGATGCTTCCACTCAATTATCTTTATTTTCAGATACATTTTAATTAAATTGATAGCACTTTATTGAGTTGATTAATTTTGAAAGTTTAAGTTATTAATAAACAACTTATAAACAATTTTTACAGGAAACTAACCCACGAGCATGCTGTGTGAACGTCCTGACTACACGATCATATTTATGTTTTTATGTAATTATCTTAATAATTATATATATATAAAAGCCAATATAAAAATTAGATAAAAATTAAGAGAATTAACCATCATTAATCATATTTTATACATTTTAACACTTGAGCATGCCGGGTGAGTGTCCAAAATGCATTATTAAAGTTTCAGCATTGCAAATAACGCCCGAGGGGCCGATATTTTCAATAAATAAAGCTTGTAGGCCAGCAGCGGGGCCAGCAGATTTTGTCGATTATTTTTTATTCATTTTCCTTGATTTATATCGAGGCATGATATCGTCAGGTTAGAGAAAAAAGATGTTATCTCATAGAAGCGTTGAAATAGATGTTATCTCGTCGATGCGTTGAAAAAGATGTTATCTCGTTCACGAGCTGAAAAAGATATTATCTCGTCGAAGAGTTGAAAATGATATTATCTCGGGGCGTCTCACTTTTCGCACTTTTCAAATGTACGTAACGTTGTACAGAGTCGACCGATTTCAACGATTCTCATATCGAATTAAACGTCTTATCTTCTACTTTAATTTGGTATGAGAATCGTTTAAATCGGTCGATTCTGTGCATAGTTACGTGCCTGTGTTGATGGTCTCGATGATCACTGCTGCAGTTGTCCTCTGTCCTAAAATAAAAGACTAATAAAAAAAATATTCAATTCAAAAACTAAAATAATAATAAAATAAAATCAAAAGTCTAATCAAATCAACTCAAAATAATAAAATCAGACATAATCTCGGCTTCAGCTTGGGCGACAATTATATGCGATCTGAGACATTCTTTACTTACTCCCGTGGTGCATATACTAATTTTCTCCACGAAGAGCGTAAAATACGTAGGCTGTTTTTCGCCCGCAGGGCGTACAGTACACACTTTACGCACCGTGTGGAGAAAACAATATTTTTCTTTACACCATTTTATTATTTACGAACCTGGGCGTTTTTCATCACCATATCCCGTTTCCTGTCATTATCACATTTGATATAAGAAACTTATATTTACTTAATTATATTCCATGGTTTATTATTATTCTTTGATTTTTCAATTACTTTTATATTCATTTTATATTTTCTTTAATTAATTATCAGTAATTTCTTATTTTATTATGTCTGATTTTATTATTTTGAGTTGATTTGATTAGACTTTTGATTTTATTTTATTATTATTATTTTACTTTTTTGAATTGAATATTTTTTTGATTAGTCTTTTATTTTAGGACAGAGGACAACTGCAGCAGCAATCATCGAGACCATCATCACTGGCACAAAAGTTACCATTGCATCAAGGTGATCCCCAACCTCACTTTTCTCCCCTATCCATAGAACCTACTACATATAAAAACCTTACAAAATATTTTATAGAATATTACGAAAAGATTTCAAAAAGATTTCAAAAAGATTTCTGGGAAAGATTTTTTTATGAAACAGAACATGTCAAAAAATCTTAGCGAAACTTTGCAAAAATATTTCATGAAAGGTTATAATATAGAAATCTTTCAAAAACATTTCCTGTAGCATTGCCTGAAAGGTTTTAGTAAAGTTTTCGCAACGTTTTGGATATGATATGCCCTACTTCGCAGCTCTCCCCACCGATGTACAGCGGTGCGGCGGCACTGCCCGTGGGAGGGGTAGGCAAGTGAGAGAGATGGATAGATACCCCGCTGGTATAAATATGGCCATGCGCAGCGGCAGGCACGCATTTCCTCTCTGAATGTTATTCCCTAAAATATTTTAGGTAACGAAAAGGCTGACAAAGCAGCTAAAACCGGTTGCATTTTGCCTTCTTTAGATACTTTTTCCTTTTGCGCTAGAGATGTTCTCTCGAATTGTAAACTTAAAATGTTAAATCAAATGTCTGATTATGTCGAGAGCTATGGTAACTCCAGTAAGGGTAGAAAATACCTCTCTTTTATTCGGAAATATATGCCCAAGCCATGGTTTCAGGGGCTGTGGGACTTGAACAGACAGCAGGTCCGCATCCTTAACAGGCTCCGGTGTGGGCATAGTTGTGTTCGGGCGCATCTATATTCAAAAAATTTGAAAGTAGAGGAGGACTGTGAGTGTGGAGAGGACTCACACACCGTTAATCATTTATTATGGTACTGTCCTAGGAATGCTTCCCAGAGATTCTCCTTTCTTAAAATTTGCCAAAGGAAAAAAACTAATGTTAATTGTGACGCGATGTAACTAGCTTTCGGAGAGAGAAAATTTTATAAAGACTTAGCTAATTTCATCATTAATAACATTTTGATTTGATTGCCTTAATCTTTCTTAAGAAAGGAAAATAATTTTAATTTTAATATGGTCTGCAACTCCCTCTCCTTTTTTCCTTTTATTAATTTTTCCCAATTTCCTTTTCCATTCGTTTCCATCTAATTGTATTTAAGCCCCGATTCTATAGCGAGCGAAACTTCGGCAGGTCTGTGGTCTGTCGTCACTCGTCTGTCGCTGTTTTTTCCTGCCGCTGAAACGCTCGCAATTGTCGGTGCTTCCAAGAGAGGGAGCCACATCAACTTTTCAAGAAATTGGACAGGATCAATTTATAGATTGGTACTGGGTACGTCGACGCTAGTCTATAACCCAAACGGAATAAAAAAAAAAAAAAAAAAAAAAGTGGAAAAAAAATATGTGTGTTGTGGCTTTTTCTGTATATAGGGGCTCTATATTATTTACGCTGGAATATACTTTTTCCACGTAAAATTTAATATTGTTTTAATTTTAAATTTTCATGAATTAAGAATTTTTAGACTCCAACTTTTTATTTTAAAAATTGAATAAATGAATATCTTAATAAATCTTAGAAATGGAAAATAAATTCTTAGAAGAAAATAACCCCTGGAAATCTTTACCTACAGTAACTACATTTGATAAAGGCAGGTGAAAAATTAGACAAATTATTTTTGAAAATATTAAATGTATAAAATAATATAAGGAAATGAAATATTCTATAGGATTTTTAAAAACCATCATTTATTATATTAGATAGT
Source organism: Torymus auratus (assembly GCA_900474315.1). Classification (NCBI taxonomy): domain Eukaryota; kingdom Metazoa; phylum Arthropoda; class Insecta; order Hymenoptera; family Torymidae; genus Torymus; species Torymus auratus. The sequence continues at coordinate 6,361 of UXGD01007950.1, read as the reverse complement.
TTCATTAGGCTAGCAATTTATTAATAGTATGTGAGAATGGATAGAAATTAGAAAAAGGATAAGTATAACAAATATTTTATTTTATAGGCGCAAGTTCTTGTGCAACAAGATGCCTTGGCGAAAAAGAAAAAAAGAAGAATAATAAATTTATAACAAGAGTTTCATCTTCCAGTATTCTAATTAGTTCTCTTATAAGTCACCTGTGTACATTTATTGAAAAAGATCCAGTGCAAAGTAAAAAGTTATATTTTTGTAAGTATTGCATAAAATAAAAATTAACAAAGCATAAACTTCTTATTTACATTTATTTCTTATTTACAGTACTATGTGATACAATGCATCAAATGAAATTGATAGATCCTTCCTATAAATTAGGAGGATTTGAATTTATTCAAGATAGATATATGGATGCAGTATATCATTTAATAAGTGTTGCAAGATCAACAATTCAAAGTGATAATTCAATCCCAATTCCAAGGTATTATTTTCTAGAAACCTAAATATCATACGTCAATATAAGATTTACATACATAATTTTTTAAAATTCTTTTAGACCCATTGATAGCTACATATCTCCATATCAAGATCAATTTCGAGAAACTGGTTTTATTGCAGGTGGAGGTTTTGGAAATGTTTTTAAGGCTGTACATAAACTTGATGAAGTAGAATATGCAATAAAAAAAATTGTAGTTAGATCGGATCGAGTTAAAACTGTTATGGATCATTTAGAAGAAGTTAAAACTCTTGCTAAGCTGAACCATACTAATATAGTTTCATACAAACAAGCTTGGATAGAACCTATAACATCTCATTGTATACCACAACTTCCATCTACAAGTGCAACTAAAACTAATGATAAAACATTCGAAAATGGACATTTTAATTTGAAACTTTCTAGTAAAGTCCATAGAAGTGAAAGCTTTATGAACTGTAAAAGTGAAAAATTACATAAATTTTTAAGTGAACATCAAAGTCTGCATTATTGTAGTAAATTGGTAGATGAAAACAATTTACAAAATTTTGAGTCTAGTTCGGATATTATATCTTTTCGAGAAGAGAATGAAATATATAATGTAAATATGGAAAGTGATGTTCATGATATCATAGAAATTAATTCTAGAACCAGTACCGAAGAAAGTATATCTAGCGATGAATCTTTACAGGATAGACAAATTTGTCAATATTCTAGTCAAACAGTGAGTTTCTTACTCAATTTCTTAACAGAATTATTAATCACTTAAGACATTAAATTGTTTGATTTTTAGAAACAGTATGCAATATTATACATCCAAATGGCTTTATGTGAGAAAACATTGCGTCAATGGTTAGATGAAAGATTAGAATCTACACCAGTATCAATGATTGCAGGAATAGCAACACAAATTCTTTGTGGTCTTAACTATATTCATTCTTTAAAAATTGTACATCATGATATTAAGGTAAAATTTACAGATAAACGTATAACATTCTATTGGAAAACATAATAACACAAAATCAAAATACTTGGATTTTATAGCCTAGTAATATTTTTATTTCTACATCAGGAAAATTACAAGTGCAATTAGGTGATTTTGGTTTAGCTTGTCCTTTGCAAAGAGAGACCCATAATGTTATTATTGGCACATGTATGTATGCAGCTCCCGAACAATTAAAAGGAGAATGTAATCCAAAGGTGTTAGCAATTTTTAATTTTACTTCTATAAGATGCATATTCTGAATGTAAATCTAATTATAAAATTATTATGTAGAGTGACATTTACAGCTTAGGAATTGTTCTTCTGGAACTTTTAATTCCTATGCAAACATCTATGGAGTGTATAAAAATGGTTGAAACTTTAAAAACTGGTGAAGTCCCAAATGCACTTGCTACTTCATATCCAAAATGGGTAAATATATGAATAACATTATATAAAAAACTCATTTAGAAGTCTGCTGTATTATGATATTAACTATATCAATCATATATATTATAGGCAAAAACAATCAGTCAATTGGTACAGATGAATCCAGTAAGACGACCATCAGCAGATGAACTTTTAGAAGATTTAAAAATAGATAAAGAATTAATAATAAATAAATTACAAGATGAAAATGGCCGATTACTTAATGAAAATAATATCTTACATCTTGAAAATAACAAGAAAGATCAGATAATAGAAGATCAAAGACTAAAGATAAAAGAGTTAGAAGTTAAACTAGCAAAGTTGGAGTGTCAAAATTAATTGTAATGAACTGTCTAAATATAGAAAAAATGTTTTTCGCCATACCCTGCCCGAAAGTACCACTTTTGCTCCTGGCTCAAAAATGCGAATGTGGTATTTTCGGCCCGGGTATGACGAAAAATAGTATATGCACCACAGGAAAAAAATTGGCCAGCCCAGCGCTCGTGTTTTACACAAGCTGTAAACTCTCCAAATTTTTTCCTCCCTCGTAATATACTATTTTTTATATAAGTAAATGTACATAATAAAATTTATTTTTCATTCTTAATAATTACATCTAATACCGTTTTAAGCCGTATACCACTATCAATTCTTGATTTCCCAGCACTAGGTTTTGAACATTGTTTTAACAAGTATATCAATTCAATGTACTCTTTTAGAATATCTTCTGGAGGATTATGCAAAAATCCTTGAATGTCTAAGCCAGAATTAATATTTTGCAAAAGTATGTGCTAAATAATAAAAATATATAAAAGTTAATTGATTTGAAAAATTTTAAACAGAGTTGAAATGTTACCTGGCATATAGCATAATAATTATGATCACTAATTTTATGAGTACATATGTCATTTGGAGAAAATATTAAACAATCCTGACAATTAGGATGAATGTCATTTATATTGATTTGATTCCATAATTCAAATTCATGTATATCTATAAATGAAATAGAATAATATGATTCTTTCTCAGTAAATTAATTTTTACAATTTTACCTTTAATTGGTGGATATTTATCTACAATGATGATATTCTCTAAATCAATAAATATAGCTCTATATTTATTATCAATAGCAATGTTATCCATAGATATATCTGTCAGATAAAATGCAAATTTAGGATTTTTAAATGTAAACAAATAAGCAGCATCAAGGAGACTGGAGGCAATTTTTGCTCTTATGATCCATGAATCTTCTGTAAAAGATAACAGTGGTAACCCAACATATTCTTGAATGATTAGCCTCCCACATGCTCCATAATATTCTGGAGTAGGCCAACCATCTCTAGCTGATAAAATCTGCAAATCGAATCTATACATCTAAAGTTTTGCCTAAAATAAGTATGTCTATAAATCTAAAGTTACAAATTACATTATTAGTTACCTGAAGAATAATTGGTTCAGGATTAATTTTGATGGAAGTCCATAAATATTTATAATATTCTTCTTTTTCTGGTTTCTGCTTTATTTGTAAGTTTAGAAGTAATTCATCTATGCTTTCTTTTGATGGACAAAGTCTTACTTTTGTATTCGGGTCATTCATATTAGACTGAGTTAGTTCAAACACAATTAATTTGTAAAAATCAGTTTTGATTTCCATATTTGGAGTTTCCTTATAACAAAGTTCAAACAACTCTATATTTTGACAAATCATTTTATCAAAATCATCTAATTCTGATCGATGAGCTAGTTTTTTCATAATAATTTTTTTATTTTTATGTTTACCGTAGTAAACATTCTTAATACTAAATATATTATTAAAAAATGAATAGAAATCTATAAATTCAAAATGAACTTTATTGTCATTAATCTCCTGACACATAGAAATTCCAAAACAAGCAGGACATTTTTCTTTTTCTGTAATTTCAGTCACTGTTAAATTTAATTTTTTTATAGAAATGTCTAATATTATAAAAAAGAATGTTATTATTAATGAAATAGCAGTTTTTTTTACTAATAACATTACTTGCTCTTTTATTTTTGTTTTAATAAATTATTTTTCAGGCGTTAACAAAAAGCAATGAGCTACCACTTGCATACTGCATTGATAAAATATTACTTTTAAGAAAATCATTCAACTAGAAATTAAATCCATAAATTATTAAAGTTTATAATATTGGTCAGTAAGCAAAGAGCGATAATAATTACAAAAAAACTTAAACATTGTTTTTGAAATACTAATTTTATTTCCCCTATAATATTATTATAAAATAATTACATTTATTCACTGTAAATTTTTTACTTAATTATTTTTATATTTTCAAAATTATTGAACGATTGCTATCACGCCAAATGTAATATAACCTCTCTAGTTACCATAGATCGGTTATAGTAGATTATTTCTTACGAAAAATGCTCTTGCGGAAATTATTAGGTAGGTACTTAGTACAAATAACACATTATCATGACAATCACAAGCATCGTGCGAAATTTGATCAAACTGTATTCTGGTTGATTCACATCTCGCATACCTATATACCTATAGACGGCTATAGGTGACTAGTGTACAGAGTATATTTGAAAATTTTTGTTTTTGTTTCCAGAAAAACTTAATTTGTGATTTGTTTACACTAAGTATTTGCAAAGTACTTGGGTATGTTTTAAATAAAATAATATAATAATTTCAATTGCAATTCTAAATAAAACGCAAAACCGTGTGTTGCATGGACTCGAAGTTTACTTATCCCGATTCCCGACAGTAAATAGTTAATGTATATTTCTTTTTAATCCTTATTATAGAAGTATCGGCTCCAGGCCACGTCCTCTGAAAATAATATATTTATTTGAACATACGAAAATATTTTGTGAATCACATGTGATATTTTATTTAGTAAGATATAAATTATGCTTACAAGATATACTGAAACTAATGAAATTTTTTCCATAAATTCAAAAATAAATAAGTAAATTGTTTTGAAAAATATAATTCAACTAAGAATGATGGGAGATTAAAAATAAATTAAAGTTGTATTCCTGTGTTATTAAAATGTATAAAAATATATTGTATAATAAATAATTTATTTATGTTAAGTTATAATTGGTTCAATAAGCTTCACATTTGTCACTGAATAAACTGGTCAAGTTTAAATAATGTGATACATTTTTAATAGTTTTAAAGTTGGGATGAGAGATACAAATGTTCATGATTGGAGACCATTTATATATGGAGGCCTAGCATCTATTGTTGCTGAATTAGGTACAATTTCAATTAATTTACTTTTTTGTTGACTTCTAATTATATTAAATTACAAATAAAATTTATTTGTTTTAGGTACTTTTCCTTTAGATACAACCAAAACTCGTCTACAAATTCAGGGACAAAAACATGATAAAAAACATTCACATTTAAAGTATTCTGGGATGACAGATGCTTTAATTCAAATTTCAAAGCAGGAAGGTTATAAAGCCTTATATTCTGGGTAAATTATTTATTATATTTCTTTACAGTTAATATATGTTAGTAAATATAACTTTATCACTCTTTGATATTTATTTAGAATCAGTTCGGCAATTTTAAGGCAAGCAACCTATGGAACTATTAAGTTTGGAACTTATTATTCTCTTAAGCAAAGTGCTACAGACAGATGGGGAACTGATGATTTAGTTTTAATCAATATTGTGTGCGCAACAATAGCTGGTGCTATTTCTAGTGCAATAGCAAATCCTACTGATGTCGTTAAAGTCCGTATGCAAGTTACTGGTGTTGAAACTAATTTAACACTACTAAGTTGTTTTCAAGACGTGTATCATCATGAAGGTGTCCGAGGATTATGGAGGGTACATTAATTTGGATCTTATTATTTTATATTTATTTACAAAGGTAGTTACTATAGTGTAAGACGTGTAATACCTCTGGAAAAGAGATTTTGATGGAATATTCATAGTTGATATTTAATACTTGAAAAACAAACCTAGTACTTGCAACTGGGGAACCCTTTTTATTGATATATCAGCTACTTAATTTTGAAATGTCCATAAAAAATGCTTAATATAGATAAAAAAAAGATTTTTTCACACTTTGCACAAGTGTCCACTTTGCGCCCGCTCGAATAAAAGAGCATGCGCTAAATCAAGCTTTGCACACGTCGTATTAAAAAATTATGTTCGATACGCGAGTGAGAAAGTGATTTTATTCTCGTGTGGCCTTTTCACCCTCTCTTGCACGATTTTCGCCGTTTTCCGACCTAAAAAGAGGTCCTAAAGTGGCTTTTTTTTCCCAGCAGGCGCTAATTCCTACTGAAAAATCTCATCTGAAATTCTGGCCTGCGAGCTGCTAAAATCCCTCTAATGATAAAAAATCAGTTTTTGGGAATCAGGAGTCACCTACTAGGTTACGCTACCCCCAAATAAGTTCAAAAATCGATGTTTTGAAGCGTTTTAGCAATTTTTTACATTTTTAGAAATTTTACACATGAGATCTCACG
>UXGD01007949.1:0-10196 GCA_900474315.1 Torymus auratus | reverse complement strand
TACTTTGAAATGGGTGTCCGAGAAATTGAATTATTTACTACAATTTTCAAGGCTTTTATATTAACTCAAATAAAATAACAACATTATACGTACCTATACGTATTTGCATTTAGGTGCATTACACACAAAAAATTCTGCTAGAAAATAAGCAAAATCAGATTGATTGAGACAGGAGAAAAGCTGTTTCATTAATGAATAGTTAAGAGTTTAATCGTTTTAACCAACTATACTTATACAAACGTAATTTTTGCTAGAAAATAAGCAAAATCACATTGATTGAGACAGGGGGAAAACTGCTTCATGAATGAGTTTAGAAACTGTTTGATAATATACGCAGACATTTAGCTTACACAATGAGCCAAACACACTTGTTCAATGATTACACAAAAATTTTGTTATAAAACCCCAACAATACAAATGTGAAATAAAACACTGAAGGAACTCGTGCGCATATGATGTTTTCAGATTCGAACGGCGGCAGTGGTGGCGGAAGACTGGGTTCGCGGGGTAACGGCAGCAGCGGCTACGAGGGCAGCGAGAGAAGGATGGTTGACATTACACGAGATAAGCCGATAAAAGTTGCTGTCAGAGTACAAGTTCCCGTTCGAGACCATCCAAAGGTAATTCATTCTTTTTATATTTTTACGTCATTAACTCTGCGTCGGATTTAGTTAAGTTTACACGTAGATTCGATTTTGCTAGAGAAGAAAAATATTCAATAAAGTGTTTATTAAAGTTGGTATTGTTTTTCTTTGACAGATTAAATCATTAACTAGATTTTTAGTTTAATTGAAAATTTGAATTGATAAAATGTCATAATTTATATTTTTATTATAGCATATATAGTTATTGTATGTTAAACAATCAAATGTGATATAAACTAAAAATTTATGTTTATAATTTATTATTAATGGACAAAAAAAATAAAAACTTTCTTTTATATCGGATGTATCGTGTTTAAAAGAGGATTAGTTAATTATACATAGACATAATATCTCTAATTACTCAGCAGCAAATATGTATGCACAGTCGAAATTTTGTTTGGCAAACACTGCTTATATTACTACCGATTAGGATCCTTCATTAAGGGTCGCTAGAGTACAATTGCTTAAACGATGTTCCTGTTCTTCTATAGGACGACATTTGAGCCTTTCAGACTACACTTACCAATGTAGACACTGATATTTTGAAATAATTGCGTTTTTATGAAAGGTTAGAGGTTTATTATAGGAAGACTATGATCCTTTAATTGTAGTAGTTTGCTATGGTTTTAACGATATAATGTTCACTTTTATAACAGGCATGTAATAACAGGCACGTCGAAAATAAATGAAGTAAATAATACACATCGAATATAAATATGTATTTATATTTATGAAAACTTAATTTTTTCAGTTTAATTTCGTTGGTAAACTTTTGGGACCAAAAGGGAATTCGCTAAAGCGATTACAGGAAGACACAATGTGTAAAATGGCTGTGCTTGGTCGAGGTTCCATGAAAGACAGGCAGAAGGTAAACACAAATTATTTATAATGAAACTATATAATACTGTATATTATTATTTTCTCAAAATAAAAACATGAATTCTGCGTAAAGAAGCGCGGTGTTATAACGTAATATGAGGAATTCCAATAATTCAATAACGTAGTAGATAACTTTGTTATCAGAATGAGTAATCAATTTATTATTAGAATGATCAATTAAATTATGAATTTTAGAATAATATTATTAGGTATTGTATTTTATTCATTTTAACGCATAAAATAGAAATCAACTATAGATTAAATAGTATTATAATATTTGTCAAAATTGTCGTTTTAATTAGTTGTCATTTTATGAAATTCAATTAGTTTAGTTTACCATTCAAAGTAACCTGTTACATACATATATGATGAAAATTTAATATTTAAACGGGGAAATGAGCATATCATTGCATTAAACATTCTATCACGCGAACGATAACACTAATCTCGATTGCTTTGCGCGCCGCATTGTCTCGACGCGTCGCAGGAGGAGGAATTAAGGGTGAGCGGGGATCCGAAGTTTTCGCATCTGATGGAGGACCTGCACGTGGAGATCACCGCCTACGCGACGCCGGCCGAGGCGCACGCCCGGATCGCCTATGCCCTGGCGGAAGTGCGACGCTTCTTAGTTCCTGTGAGTGAAACTTTATGCCCCGCGATAACGCGCCACCCGACTCGCGGTGTATTGACTTTGATGCAGCTGATATTTCCGGCGACTGAGAGTTTCCTTATATATATACGCACGGTTAGATGTTACGTTTACGTTGCTAATAAAATGTATTTAGCTAGCTTACTTGAACTTGGAGAAGCTCGTGTATTACTCCAGGGATTTGAGTAAAGATACGTATAATTAATTAGCTGAGCTTCTCTCTACATGTACATGAGTAATAAAATTTAGTTATTTCTTTTAATGATTCCAGCTCAGAGTATGCGCGTCATTAAAGTGGCACGAAACGTACGCGGTATATATACATCACCTTTAAAAAACCGTTACCGAAACACTTGTAATCGGTTCTAACTACACACAAAGGATCGCTCGATTGCGTGAAATTTTAAGTATCCCCATACGTCGCCGAGGAGCTTGATGCTATAAACGTGCCGAATGGCTTTTTCAAGAGTGAGCCTCGAAAAACCGTTGCGCGCAAGCCGAACGAATATTCTCAGATTACACCTTGACGGTTGGAGGCTATATATTTGACGATAGTGTCCACGTGTCGACGTAAGAGCATTCCTATATACGAGCGCAATAGACTGGCTATGTTTTGCCAATGTGAGTGTAAACAGAAATGCAAGGATGAAATTAGAGATACGAAGCAGGCCAAGTTAAGAGCCCCGTGAACGACGTTTTAAATTTTAGTCGCCATGCAGTCTTCCGTGACGATATATATATACACCGGTTTTAAATTATACAAACGTAAAAATACTTCATCGTCAAGTTCTCCGTTCTAGTGTCAGCACCTTTGGCAGTTATTCTCCTTCACAAAGAGCTCACATCGCTACAGTTTAGTGGGAGTTTATTTGCCGCTTAATCGTGCGTTAAGTTACCTCAAATATGTATACTTAGGAAATTATATTTCATTTTTAAGAGGTGGCTAAGTTATTTATATTTCTTATGCTTTTTTTACAGTCGCGAATGCGAGGGATAAACTGCACTGCTTACATTATTAAATTAACTGAGCAATTATAAATCGAGAAAAGCAGAAGGACCTCTTGCTGTGAGGAAAATACGTGGACAATCGCAGTGTGTTTGAGTTTGTATTGGAAAACTCATAGTCATAAAAAATGTGATAAGATTTTCTTAGTTCCGCACGGGAAGATCCGTGTCTGCGCGCGCTAAACCTTTTATTGTTTTACTGCAGGCGCCGCGCCGTTGTCCGCCGTATGCTTTTCAAGGGATGATGCGAGACACGTTCACATCTGGTTTGCTATATGAATCTTTCCAAACGACTGTTTGCGCAGCCTTCACAGATGTTTACCTATATACAAATAAGCAATTAGAAAACTAACATTTCTCAATCTCCGATAGCATTTATTCTCACTTCATGACGTAGCCTCGAAATTTGCACGCAACACCGGCGCCCAATAAACTCAGCTCTGTCGCGCGCAGTCCGAGTAGGTATATAGAATTGGGTCAAGCGATCACGCAGCAGCAACAGTGCAGGCGCGGGTATTCTTGCGCTCGGCCATCCTCTGCCCCTCTGCGCGCTGTCTGGAGTCAACAGTCGAGGCTCGCGTAGCCGAAAGCCGATCCGCAACGAAATCGCAAGCGCTCGCACAGAGGGAGTGCAAACAAGCGAGAACTCGCCGGCCTATACGCGTAGGTATATATCGGCCTCTGGATGCACTATGTGGCAGAGCGAAACTATCGGGAACTGTCCGCGCGTGCGCGCTTTATAGTTTCCAGCAGAGCTTTTCCGCGCACACGTTTGTTAACTGGACGAAACAAGGTATCTATACCGTTCATGTATGCGTTGGCATGCCGTACTGTCTGAGAGGTTCATTGAGATGCAGGTGTAATGTTTCGCGGGAGTTTGAGTTAGAGAGCTCGTAAAAAATGCTTTGAATAACGTATAAAAGCAGACAATACTTATGAGAAATAATATCTTGTAGGTGCACTTTCAAGCGTTTCGCGAATAAAATAAATATATTGTTGGAATATGAGAAGCTTTATTTATTTTTATATTAATTCACAATAAAATTTATTCTCTTCAACCTCACAATATTTTGCAACAATGGCTATTCTTACACTGTATTTTTCAAAAAGACTGTTTATCTAAGATTAAGCTCATTTTTTCTTCTTTTATTTATCAGCTATGGACTTTGAAGGTAAGCTTCGCCTTACGCAGTTGCTATCAACGACTTTAACCTATCGGTTCTTTATTATCTTCGCAATCTAAAACTTTATTGCTGACCAGTTTTCTTTACTATCTTCAGCATCACAATCGCGACTCTTCTTAGTAGTCCCTTCTTTTAATTTACTGCGTACCTACTTTTTTTTTATCGACTTTCAATTTCAGCATTTTATTTTTCGAAAGTACCATCGTAAATAGTAGTATATCCGCAGCAACGTTTTATCGGGCGCTGCTTAATTTTGGAATGCTAGGCAGTGTACGCACAGTAAAATAAACCTTTTGAACTAACATAACTCGAGTAATGACTAATTCTTCGAATAATTCACGTGTAAAGAGCGAATAATACGCGGTATAATAGGCGTATTGATACAGCAACTACATCGGCCAATCTAGCAAAGACAAACACCTGTATATATACTTATGGCGACCTAAATATTGCCCAAGGTTTTACTATATAACACAATGTCCACCCGCGAAAACCACACCTCGCACAACATCTCGCAGATACCGCGCACCGCTGGTAAATCAATTAAAACAATATTTGCGTTGCACCGTTCATGTTGCACGATATTTGCCGAGATTGCACTGCACGATATCTATCAAAACAGAGAAACCGAGAGGAGAGAGGAGGGCGAATTCTAAGCTGACGCACAGCGTGTGTGTGCGCGCGCGCTCGCGTTAGTCCTATACGCGGCTTTGCGTCGTATTGCGAGGGGCTCATTTATGCACACACGTATGTAATGTCCTGGTTTACATGACGGCTGGCTAAGGCGGCGAGAATGCTCCTCGGGGATCCCGACCCCCTCCAATGCATACAATTGCCGCAGCTCGCGAGCGGGAGCGCAGGCCCCTGCTTATATGCAAATGTCGCATGACACTGCTTATCTCGGTTAGTTGCAATCTCGTATTTTTCGCATGTTTTGCTGCTCACGAATTGTTATGGCGTGTGGTTCGCGTTAACTACTACGAGTGTTTGGCGAAATGGTGTAGTCAGAAATTATTATATAACTTTACAGAAGTATTATTATCTTGAAGTTTCATATGGTAGATATAGTTAGATACTAAGGTGTGCATACTATATCTGTGGCTCCGAGGCATAGCGACATAAGTCCATTTTTTTTAAATCGGAAAAACCTTGGATTTTGTATCTTGAAATGGGTTTTTTCATGTAAAACTGCCAGGAGTAGGTAAAACATTGCCTTAAAGCTACGATATACCGAAAACGTAACCACATAAGTCCATTTTTAAGATTTTGTGCGCGGCATAACCACATCAGTCCATCATTGTAGTTGTTATTTATTTTATGTGACGTTTTTGAATATAAAAATGATTTCATATCAAATTTGTACAATAACTAGATAAAATTTTAGTCTGTTCTTGATTATAATAATTAATTTGAGTCGATGGTGGTAATTCTGTATTGGATGTTAGTACCTCTAAAAAAAAAATTCATTAAAAATAAAAATAATGATTTTGAACTAGATGTATATTTATCTTATATCAAATCCATCCAACAAATCTTTTGTAGATTCTTGAATCGGATTGAAGAATCTTTGTAGTATTCAATAAACGTCTTCAGAACATAGCATATCGTCTACTTCGAGCGGTTTAGGACTATGTAACTGGGCCTTACAGGTTATTACATTATACGTTCAATTTAGGAATTGTTTTGACTCATTCGAGAAATGTTATAAAGATGCCGTGCCATTTACTTGTGCCTGCGCGTTAACATGCGCTTGAACCTCGCGATCGTCCCCGCTGTTTAACATGTGCCAAATAATCATAAATTTAATAGAAATGTCACGGAAATAGAAATCTTACGATTTAGTAATAAAAATTCGTTGATTTATTGCTAATTTTGTAATTTATTGATCTGAATCCATGATTAAATTCATGAAAATGATCCGAAAATAATCGAGAACAGCACTTTTAGATAAGTCCAAGTTCCCGGCATAACGACATAACTTGATACTTTTTCGAGTTTTCATGAAGCAGAAAATCTATATCCTGGTCATACCACCGTGTAAATATGTGTCTTGAATATGCCAATTGATTATTTCGATCTTACAAATAAGTTTGAACATTAAAACTCATTTTTCTCAGAAAATCAAAAAGTGGACTTATGTCGTTATGCCTCGAAGCCACAGATATATAATTATAATTATAATAATTATGGATAATGATATAGCGCGATACCAACTGTCCGGGTGTGAATTCGTGTGCAGAATTCGTTAGTATGAGTAAAAGAAAGAGTGCATTAAGTATAAATAGTATAAAACTTGTTAACTTTTGCCGCGTATCTTCTGAAAAAAAACAGAATGGTTCTATATCGTTTTCCGTGACTGTGAACCTCCGCGATGCATTATATTTCTCTTTCGTTTTCACCGAGTCAAGCTCGCCGGACGGCCGAATGTATGCATTTTTTTAACTTGGTCGTCAAATGCAGTTACGTCGTTCTACTATTAAAATCGAGTTGGAAGGAATAAAAATGCTTTTATAGAAGTTTAGTTTTGCCTTTTTGGTTTGATACAGTATTCACTATACCTATCTGACAATCTTTGCACAGCAAGTTATATTGCAAACTTTTCTTTTATACTTGTGACATTTTATGCGTAAAATAAAGAGAGCACTATTTCCCTCATTATCATCATACATGGTTTTCATACGGTAGCAGAATGCTGTAATAACAATTATGTAAAACGAGCTTCAAAGTAGTTTCAAAAAAAAAATTTTGTAAAAAATTAAAAATGTACTTATTTAGTTTACTTTGTTGATGAAATTTATTCTAGAATCATTGGAAGTTTTGTAAGCATGTATATGTAATGATTTCATTTATTGATCTACATTAAACTTCTCAAAATTGGTTAGAAATGCAAAAGTTCTGTAACTCAGAGTTCTTTGGAATTCTATATAAAAACTTTTTAAATTAGAGCATTTCAAATAATTTTACATAATGGAATTATGATATCCGCCTAAATTCATTATATTGTCACGCGTGTGGAATTGTATATCTGACGACTGTGGTCAACTTTCAAGACTCGAGTAAAAACGCGCATGGAGGCGTCGCTAGCTCAGCTGGAAGAGTATCCGTCGCGGATTCGGACGGTCCGATATCTAGTTTCGATCCCCTATAACACGTCGCATCATTTTTTCTTTTTTTCTGCGAATTCTCCATTTATTATTAATTATTTGCGGAATCTCACCCGGAATAATCTGACATTCTATTCGACTAGATTTTACCTTAATCTCATAATATGATTTAATTCAATATAATAAAACATATCTATACACGATCAAATTTGATATTTGGTACATATTTACAATGTTTTTTAAAATACCTTTATAACGTCATACATACAATAAAAAAAAGTTATGAAATAACTACGCGTATCTACCACAAAAATATGCATCGGGTATGGAAGTAGAAGCAGGAGCGTATTGAAGCAGCGTGAATGAAATTAAAACAGCAAAGCAGTTTCCTATGCCGCTGTATTGTTCGTTTTAGTCAACTTTTTCTGGAACTGTGCAACATGTGCACATGTTTTCCGGCTTTAGGGTTCGTCGAAAAAAGCAAGACCACATAGCGACGAAAACGACGGGTGGCAGAGAACCGACGAGATGCCTCACTTTCTTCGTCTTTCTAAATAATAAGAATAAATATATTAATTCCGTTTAATTATAAATACTTTTCATAATTTTGAGTCACCGGAGAAATTTATTTTCTGTTCCAAAAAAATCCTAGTATAAGAAAACTCTCAGTGTCCCCATATAATATCAGTCAGCAGCATAAGCATCCCGCGTCCTCGTGCGGCGCCATAACTAACCGCGGCAGCGCGCAACATTTCTCATCCTCTCTCACACGGCCGCATGTGCGCAGGACTACAACGATGACATACGCCAGGAGCAGATGTGGGAGATGCAGATCCTGAACACCCAGAGCCGGGAGCACGGCGGGCAGGGGATCGAGGCGCCCCTCAGCCCGGCGTCCAGCCTCGAGGCGGCCAACTCGCCGACGGCCGCGACCACGGCCAACTCGATAGACGGCCAGGAGGACGGCGCAATGAGGCCGACGCCCTCGCCGCCCCATCCGGCCGCGTGCCTCAAGACCTCGGCCACCGTACTGCCGGCCGTCACTTCCGGACTCGGTAAGCCTATCTCTTCGCTGCTACCTACATGAATGCGAGCGACGGATATATGAGTGCACGTGTACGTAATATTGTCTTTGAGCGGTTAACTTAATGCTAGTTGACAATACTTTTTTCTTGTTTATTCAACTTTTTTCGATATAATTCTTTTTATTATACTTCTCAAATCCATTAATAAACGTATTTCGATCTTAACTTATTATCTACAAATATCCACGAGATATATGAGTATGACGGGGGCACTTTGTCTATATCCTTCTATTGTACTACTACGTGGAGGATATCGAAATCTCTGAACACAGTGTTTTGCAGTTACGGAGATTTCAATCTTCGACAAGAGTAGAAAAGCTTTTGTGCACATCGCCGTGCTCTGGAAATCTCAAAAAGCCGCGCAGTGACTCATATGTTTGAAGGTAGAAAATAATACAATTTTCAAACAAGATAATATTAATTTTTTACCACTATTTTATAATTTTGTACATGAATGTTCGAGATGGCTTAAAGTGAATATGAACGGAACGAGTTTTTTTGGAAATATATAAATTCAAAATTCGTTTACCTTTATGAGATTTTAAATTTTTCGAAAAATGTATAGAAAGACTTTTGAAAGATATTTCGTTAAACCTTGAAAATTTAATCTAATTCTGAGAAATTATTACGTTTTTCGCGAACTACGATTAAATTTAATAAAAATAAGCCCGCGGATAAAATTGGCTGTGTTTCTACAGTTAGTGGGATTTTAAAATAACGTAATAACGAAAACATTTGTAAAGTATTATAACAAGTTTTGTTATGAATAGTTATTCTCAAATTTTAACTACCAAAATTCACTACTATAGAGATTATGCAATGGTCAGTGGCTATCTTATCTACATAAGGATTTGAGAACTTGAAGTCGACCAACCGTGATTCTAACCACATAATCACCTCCTGTTTCGGACGGCTTAGAAATGAAGTCGTACTAACCAACCCCATTTCAATAATCCTTTCGGACACTGCAGTATTATAAGAGACACTAAAATCTTAGCATACAGGTTATATGGATTACGTTACGGATAAAAATCAGTTTAAAACATAAAAATTATTAACATTTGTAACTGTTTGTTGAACTTTTGATTATTTGATTTTGAATTGATAAATAAAAATACATCTGAATGGAATAATCTTTATTAGTTTTAAAAGGAAACAATCTGCCCTTACGACTCTACTTTCCAACTAGGGTGACTTCAACAGTGAATGAACGAATAACTTTTGTTATTGAATTGAGTGGTTTAAGAATGGATTAAAATTAAAACCCTTTTGAAATTTATATTCTAAAATGTTCAAATTTGACGTCGGTGAGCAATGTTTGAATAAAGAATCAAAGTAAAAATTTTATTTAATAAAAATCTCCTAAAACCCAGTGAATGAACACGCAATCTTAGTATCTAAATACGTGTCACCAGTGAAAGAATTCATCGCCAATGAGTAAACACTTGATAGCGGCGATTTTATGATTTTATTCTTAACAAGATAATTTCTTCTATTCAGAATCTTTATATAAAATGAAATAAGAGTTTTCAAGGATTCGAAAATTATCGTCATTTAGATAAACAATATATAGAAAGCTTGATATTTTCATATATTTAAAGAAAATGTTCGTTCACTGGTGCCTGTTCCACCACTGGTGAAGTCAC
>UXGD01007948.1:0-10197 GCA_900474315.1 Torymus auratus | reverse complement strand
TTCGATACATTGGACAGTAGCTGATATGTTACATTCAGAAATATAATATTTCTAATTTAGAATTTTGAAATGTTGTACAATCTACAAAATGGTATAGTCTAGCTACTGCCAATGGTTAGTCGACTTCAGTTTTCAAGTGAGTCGTCTAAACTTTGGACCCCCTCCCCCCGCACGGAGTATTAAAATAGTACATTTTGATACATTAAAAAAAATTTCAGTTGGGAGAACCGTAAGTACGGCTCTGAAAACGATACTGTTTGGCTGATTTTCTTTTAGCTGAATTTTTTAGGTACAGTAACTGTCTGCGTATAGCTGTGAGAGCCGTACAAGATAAACTGAAAGCACTAATGTATAGAGTTCTTTTGTCGAAGCATTAAATAGGTTATGATTCGACATATATACATATTTCTCATTAAAATAATCTCGATTGATAAAAACAGTGGATTATAGATGAAATGCACAAAATCGGATTGCGAACACGCGGTTGATGTGGCGGATTTTGACTTTTTTTAGATAGGTTAGGTTATCAACAAACAAATACAGGCGGCAGAAATAAACCATACCGTTGTCAGAGCTGTACAAATACATTTACCGCTGCTGACCAATAGTGCTGTTACATTATACATATAAATAGCTGCTTCCCCCGTCTGTAAGGGTAGATTAACAGTATAAATAGTGCTAGTACAGCAGATAACTACGGTTTCTATAGCGTAACATTTTTTTAAGTGTACAAGTGCGTGAAAGTGATTTTATCCTCGTGAGGACGTTTGCGCCCAAGCGAACTTAATTGGCTATAAATTTCTGAGTTTTGAATAATTTTCCACTTTCCTGTGGCCAGTCCCCGTGAAATTACTTAACGTACAAAATGAAACCTTCGAAACTGAAATCAGTTGAGAAACAGGAAAGATTGCAGTGATTTATCAATAATTGTTTTTAGTGATCTAGTTTCTAAGATATCGACATTTTGAGAAAAAGTTTATCTCAGTCCTGTTGAATACACTTTATTTATAACACATTGACTATCTCTATCATTTTAAATAAATAAATCACTTAACAACTATGTTTTTTTGTATATTTTACGCAACCTCTTCATTTTGACTAGGGAAGTTGATAATGAGCCACCTTAAGCCGTTTTGCCCAAGAATATCCTTCGACAACATAACAAGTATTCGCCATTTAAAAATATTGTAAGTATTTTTTAT
Organism: Torymus auratus; assembly: GCA_900474315.1. Taxonomy (NCBI): domain Eukaryota; kingdom Metazoa; phylum Arthropoda; class Insecta; order Hymenoptera; family Torymidae; genus Torymus; species Torymus auratus. Next base: position 8,995 of record UXGD01007948.1, on the reverse strand, counting down.
GCTGATTAGCAGAATTTTATTATAAGCTTTAAAGTTATAAGAATAAATTTCATTGCATATTATACATATTTAAGCTCAATATTTATTTTATAATACATATATTTTATTTAAAACAACGATTATTATATATTGCCGCATGTTATTCCTGGAGGCAAAAAGGTTAATGTCATTAAAATTTACAAAACCTGAATTTATGATAAATTATACATAAAAATTTTAATATTGCAACTCCAAGGCGAATATTATGATACATCTTTTTTTACACTTCTCAAATGTGCTACAGTATATACATTAACAACCGTATTTGCATACTCTTAATTTTATATAATATTGTATATGGCGGTTACACAAACGAAATAAAGTCAACACCAAAAGTACAGCATAGAAAATAATAATTTATTCATCAGTCAGCGGAAATTATAAACGTACAACAGACTGTAAGAGAAACAGTCATATCAATTTAAATGAAAACAGTCTCGCGTGTTTACTTGATCGAACATTGTCAAATTACATACATGGAATTGAAAACTCTAGGTATTTGTCGTCAATTTACTCTAATTGTAGATGTATATGCTATCTTAGAGAATTCCACTGTTGCGTTATATAATTCAGCATTTTTACATGTTATCGATTTGATTATTTATTATAAAACTGTATTTATAATGTTTTCAGGTAAAGTACTGTAAGCTTGTTTTCTCTATATAATGGTCGCTTATATATGTCTAATAAAAAAGTGTTAAAAAATCCACAAATAAATTATTGATTTTCGTAACTATATATAATTAAAATACGACATTGCACTGTAAGAATCTGAAAGTCATAGACCTTCTTACCTGCTCTGATAAATTGATACCTAAATTTATTTGGATTCATCGATCTCATTCATAGAAATGTGGACTATCTTATCCACCTCATCAATTTTTTTTCCTTGATCGCAATTAACAGACTTTTGAACTATAACATAATGTTGTCTATCTACACATATGCACTTTCTTTATCTTGTGTATGTATCACTATATCTATAATACTTATTATGAAAGAAGTTAATAAATCCGTCTATCTAAAATAATTTTTTTAAAACATTGCTTAAACCAGAGCCAAATGACGTTCATATACATAGTTTTGCTTAAACGGATATATTGCAATATCTCGTATTTGATTCTAAACAATCCATTTATTTTTTCGTAAATCAATAAATTGATCAGAGTATACTAGTGCGTCAGGGAATAGCTTTAACGATTAACTTAGCTTCCTCTATTGCAATGTTACAATAATCTTTTCATTAATTCCTCGACATTTGCAATGAGTACGTATTTAGAAATTGAGAACAAGTACAATAAAATGTCTTTCTGTAACTTCTTTAAAAATTTCACAAATGCAAAAAATACTGTTTTTATTATCATAAACAAACAATAATTATACTTATCAAGTAAAACAAATGACAATGTGTTAATGAAAATAATTATTAATGTCATAATAGTCTCATTTTCAATATACGTTACACATACGCGTATAATATACTCCAGAATCGTATGTGTAAATCGTATGTATAATAAAGACGTCATTAGTATTATTTGTTTTTCGGTATATAATAATATAAGCGCACTGCGGGTTAAGCGTCTTACTATTCGGAACTTAACGGTGCGTTAATAGTAAAGGACGATGATTACTCATCAATACACATTTATATAATAATATCTAATCTATCTGCCAGCAGCTACTCTTCTCAACTATAATTATACTTATTACGGTAGATCGCATTCGAATACTTTGTACAATAAAGGTCTATTGTAAATGTATATGTATATATCACCAAGGGTAAAATCTGCCGTATTTCTGTGGAGTGTATATCGCTATGTTTGTAATTCTTCTTATAACATTTTTGTATTCGACAACGATGGACATCTAATATAAAACTAATTTCTTTTGTTATTACAACGAATTAGGAAAATTTGTGGGCTTAAAATTTTAATAAATAATCTTGTATATCTCGATATCACTGGGAGTCACTAAAAAATTTTGATAAAATACTACTGCTCATACAGTGCAGTAAAAGACAATTGTTTGGTTGGTTGGCAGGGTCTCGGTTTGTGGAAGAAAGCTTCTGTTACCTGGTTTAGCTGTACAAGCCGCCGCCTTTGCTTCTGGAGATTTCTGTAACAAAATCAGAACGTGTGTAAAGATATCTATAAAATGCAACCATTTTTGTATCATTTGAAAATCAGTAAATTGTTTCAATAATGCTGTTAGTAATAATATCAGAATTTCCAACAAACAGGAAAATTAGTCACTTGACAAAAATAATTAATTTAAAATAAATTCAAATATACTTTATATAAATATCTCTCTTTAAAAAATCATGTCTGGAAGTGAGTAGTGACTCATTTAAAGGCTCGATGTGATTGGTTATTTGAAAAAAGAGCGAATATTTGAATTTTGAAACTCAAGTATTTATACAATTACTAAATAATAAAAAAATAAAACATTTGATTTTTTGCTTAAAAAATGTATTTAATTATCTTATCATTTAAATTAATTACAACGAAATCATATAGTGGAAAATAGTGTACATAACCTAAAATACAGAATAGAACGCGCGAAACGCGTTTCAATTTTGCTAGTGTATTATAATAAAAAAGTAAAATTAACCTGAATGCAAATAATGGCAGTACTTTCTGTAAATCGTTGCTCTAACTTTGATTCTTTTGGCTGCTCGTATTTTTTAGCTTCAGGTTTTGCGGGTGCTTTTTTTTTCAGTCTTGTCCTTATCCCACCTATAAAAGATGAAAACGTTCCTTCTTCCTCTCCCTTTTCTTCTTTTTTATTAGCATTTATAACTGTACATCCACTATGAAACTGCACACTTTTTTTTCTATCGGGCTTGGGGCTCGGAATGGAACTTTTCATGCACGACTGTTTTTGAAGATGTGATTGCAGATTATTTGAAAGTGTTTGACTGTGGGAAATATCATCAGACTTAACGATGACTCTTTCTTCTGGTTTCTTTGAAATTCCAGTCTTGAATATTGCACTATTTTTGGAAGCTTTCTTGTTTCTCTCCCCAGAATGTAAAAATTTATTGGCCTTTTTTCTCTCATTTTCTTGCGCCAGCTCATTTTTTTGTTTTTTAAAAGCATTATCACTAATTTTCGATATACTACTGATCTCACTGTGGATTTCGTAGTATTTAACAAAACTTCTAACACTACCAGGGGTTATCGATATAGCCTCGCGAAATTGGTCCTTACTTACAACTACGGGTGTCATGACCTTATTGTCGTTATCTTTGCGCTCGAAATATGGAGCTTCTTTTACTATGGCACACAGATCTTTATCGACGGGAGTAATATTGCTATTTTTCTCTCCCACCGACGGTAAATGAGAGTTTAAATTAATATCCGAATCTTCATCAATTATATTTTCTACTGATTCATTAGTATGTTTAATTTCGCGAGTTTCATCAGTCTTCACTTCGGTAAACTTTGTCAGGTCTTTTTCTTCTTCAGCTTTCTCGTCTTTGAAATCACTAAGCCGAAATGATTCACGAATGCTAGTGTTTATAGGTTTTAATTTAATCGCACTAAAATTGGTCAAGAGTTCATTTAACATATCGCTTTTAACTTCGCTTGCACTCATATTATAACTTGGGCATCCATTGATCCTCCCTTCCACTTTTGGTCGTGAGTCAAATTCCGTTAATTGAATTTTTGAGCTGCCGTTTGACGCTACTTCTGGTTCAGTTGCTACTATGACACCGAGTAGCTTCGAACTTTGCTTCTGACTCAACAGAATATTAGAATCTTGCTTTGGATGAGTAGCTATTACTGCGCAATTTACAGTTGTTGTGCACCCTATGTCCTGCGACGAATTTGTACTACTTAACATAGTTTCTAAAAAAGAATTTCGAGTCATATTTGTAGGTAATAATTTTTCTTCCATTGGAATTTTTTTTATTTCTGCAACTTTTTCAAAAAATGCTTCTGAATCTGATACAATGATATTTTTTTCGACCTTCCTTGTTTCTGAATCCTGCTTCTGAATTACTATTTCTTTTTCTCTTTCGTATCTCAATGCATCATCACAAGTTTCTGAAGGCTCAATGATTACGGGAATATCCAATATACGATTCACAGTTGCTTCTGGGTTTCCCTTAATATATTTATCTATGTCACTATCTGCGTCATCAAATGTATCATCTTTTTCATCTTCTGAATGGTTTCTCCATTTACCTATATCTTTATTCGATAGATAATACTGAGAAGAGTCATCGAAATTTTTCTCTCCAAAATCTAGTTTTTCTTCGAGTTTATCATCACAATTTTTTCTTTTTTGAAACAAATTCATTTCAATATTTCGATTTTTTAAGAAAATATTTTCACTTGTAGTTTTTCCTAAATCCGTTGTTTGAATTGTTTTATCATGTAGCGAATTTATCCGTGCTTCATTTGTTATACAAGCAGTTATAGAAAATATATCAATATCTTCCTCCCATTCTGAATAGAAATCACTTGATTTGTTTGCTGTTAAACTATATGCCCGTAGAGGTATGCTTTCAGTGTTTGAATTTTCTATTTCATCAATATTTATGTTGTTTTCTATTTTTATAGTATTGCTTACAGTTTTGTCAAGATTTAATAATTCTTCATCTGTTAGTTCAACCAACTGTACTGAGGACTTTTCGTAATTTTCAAATTGCTTTTCAACCAATTCTTCATAACTCGCACCATCACCTTCCAAATCTAGATCTGGCGTAGATGTGCTTGGTGATTCAATAACAAATCGCACTCTCGTAGTAGACCTTTCGGTCGAAGCACTATTATCGTCTTGAGGAATAGAGAAAAAATCTTCAGAAAAAAGTAGATGTGGTCTAGTGTTAAGTTTGTTACTTCTATCAATATAATCTTCAAAAACATATGAATCATTGTTTGTTTCCTCATTGAATTCTTTAACATCATAATCATAAGATTCATTCCAATCACCAAGGCATTTTTCAAATGGCCTGTCTGTTGTTGTAACTCGAAAATAAATTTCTTCCCTTGCATTACTGAAAGTGACAGTTTCCATAAAAGGAGAGAAACTTGTATGTGAAATATCTTTATTTAGGTCGCTTGATACTTCTTCGATGACTCCATCTCTTTGAGTATCCAAAATTTCTTCAAAACTATCTTTTTCTTTTGATATTTCTTGATTCTCAGGTTCTTTTTGCAAAGTTCTCTCATTTTCTTTAATATTATGGGTTAATGATTCTTCCATTACAGTTTGATAGTCTTGAAAAGTGAAATATAAAGGCGGGTATTGATTTGATTCTGGTGACTTATAGAATGGTGGTTTCAATTGACTGAGGTATAGCTCTTCTGATTCCAGAGTTTCTGATTCAATAACAGATAATATTTTCTGAGGTTCTTTGGAAACGTCTATTTCATCATATTTATCGATGCGAAAATATTCATTTTTGTTCATAAGACTGCTAGTAAGTGAAGAGTCTTCTTCAGAATACGGTGATGGTGTCTTTCTTGCGGTTCGGGATCGTCGAGGTGCAGCTGGTGGTGGTAGCGGAGGTGCTGGTCGGTGCTTGCCTTCTGGTTTCATTGCATGCATATTGGATAGTATCGAGTGCTTTGGTGCGGATTGGCATCTCTTACGACGTGGCGGCACTGGTGGCGGCAGCAAGGACTCATCTAAATCACAAAATTGAAATTTTTTAGTGATCATCGTTAAAAATGCACATCACATATTTACTTTGTTATACTGTAAATTATTATTTTTATTTAAATGCAAACATTCTAACTTTGTGGCATAATAAGTCACACACTGAATTTTTTCAAGATATGTGAATCCGAATGGCAAAGCATTGAATTGAAAAGAAAACACTTAAATGCGCTAGAATCGCAAACTTCAAGGAAAGAAAAATACACGGAAACGCGATAGACGTACAGCGACAGACTGGCTACGACGTACTGAAGATGATTCCTTACAAGTTATATTCGACCTATTACCCTCTTCACTCCGAACGATCGATAAAAGCGACAGGAAATGTTCGGTACGATACTCTACTAAACTATTGTGTAAAATAACGCGAATATTATAGTTGCGTAACATTAGATCTGTGACATCAGATTTAATTTTTATATTTTTTTATTTTGTTCTTGTAAATTATTTATGTATAAAGTTATATCTGATATTATAAGTAATAATTATGTTTATACTAACAAGGAGAGTGTACACTCTCCAGGAAACGGATTTTCACGGGCATTGGGTAGTTGACTTCTGGTACGTGAACATGTAAGCCCAGTGTGCCTAATTCCATCTCATAGACCCTTTTTCTTGTGATGTGGGTAATCTCATCTCAAATATCTCCTATTTCATTAAAAAAATGATGTCCCTTCTATTAACATTGCAAGTATTTAAGATACGAAAACGAGAAAATAATTTATAAAAGTAGACAGTAAGAGCTAAAATTTAAACTCTGAGTCGTTTAAAAATATTGATTTTTAGGAAATTATAAGCAATCAAAGATAGCGTAAGAAAATGGTTAGAAATACAACCCATTTAATCGCTCAAAATAAAGATAAATTTTTTTTTCAGATTTCTTTCAGACTTCATTTTCTTACGCTATCTTTAATTGCTTTTAATTTCCTGAAAAATCAATAACCTTTTATCGAATCAGAGCATAAATTTTAGCTCGTACTACTTTTATAAATTTTTTTCCTCGTTTTCGTATCTTAAATACTTGCAATGTGACAGTTAATAGAAGAGACATCATTTTTTAACGAAATAGATGATATTTGAGATGAGATTGCCCATATCTCAAGAAAAAGGGCCTGTGAAATGGAATTAGGAACACTAGGCTTCATTCTTAAGCACCAGAAATAGACTGTCCAATGCCCGCGAAAATCCGTTTCCCGGAGGGTGTGCACTCACCTTGTAAGATATTAGGCATACTCTGAGGCTTTAAATGAAGAAAACTTAAATTCACATTAAAAATTAGTCTAATACTATAATTAATTTGTCTTATGTTATCAAAAATACATTAAAAACGGGCACACTCTTCTGAAGTATAATGAATTTCAATTTTTGCTTGCTTCAAGAAAAAGTTTTGAAATAGTTAAAGTTCAAGTGTTGTTAAAAACGTATTCAACATGTGTTCTGAGCAGTTTTAGGGAATATACATCTCTTTATATTATATTGGCGTAAGCATCCTAATGTGTACCTATCTCTTCCACCTCCACTTTTCCTCCACATTTTACCATTAAATTCTTTCAAATTCTACGTTATTTCGGAGGGTGTCTGGCCGCTTCACCCCCACCCTCACATTTCTCTTTAGCCTCCTTCAGTTCCCTTCACTCCCCTCCACCGACCCCTTCATCAACTTCTTCACCTACCACTCCACCCACCCCTCTAAATCTAAGTCATCCCTCATAGATATCTTGCTTAGTATGTTTTTCATTTTCTTTTTAGCATTTTTTAAAGTCTTACTACATTTAAAGCAGCTTTCCATACCGCCACTGGGATACTGTTATGGACGCGTTGTATCAAAAGAAGGAATTATTCTTTTTTTTTAAACTAAATTCTGCATATATTGAAAATAAATTCTACATATCTTGACAGCAATATTTTGAAAAAAGATTAAATATATAGGGGAGAGTGGGGCTTTTCGTACATGGAGTCTTTTCGTACACGCCAGTTATTATGTCAGCAAAAACTTTAATCAGGTGTGATATATTCAACCTATCCGTAGAGACAAAATTTCGTACACCACTTCATGACAATATTCGACATTTGAGTTTGTAACAGCTACTCCTTTATTTTTCGATGCTTGTTCTAAAAAATTGGAGTTACGCGAAAATTCATCTGAGAATTATGTCTGTTTAGAATGTTTTTGCTTCCTCCCAGAGGAAGCTTTGTAATAGTAAAATTTGTGTGTGCGTGTGTATGCGTGTGTGCGTGAGTGCGTGCGTACGTGCGTGCGTATGTGCGTGTGTGCGTATGCGTGTGTGTGGGTGTGTGTGTGTGTGTATGTGCTGTATTATTAGGGTAGTTATATCCCAACTACGTGAGTCAAAACATCAATGGTTGACATTTTACCAATATGATATATAACTATAGTTATATAGTACTATAACTATAAACATATATGTAACAAAGTTTTTTATCTAAATACATGTTTATGCGCATGTTTACTATTTTAAAGTAGTAGTAGTAACTATAATTGGTATAGTTATAACCATCGGACCTATTTGTTTGAAAACAAAATTACATTCATTTCAAAATTTCGGCTAACTTCAAACTTTGATTGATCATAACTTTTGAACTAAACGATAAATCATTTTCAATTTGAAATATTTGATTCTTCAATATTTGGACTAGTTTTGCTCCAAGTTTCAACGTTTTTTCGAATCTAATTAATTTACAGCAATTTGATGTTTTGTTGTCAACGCCATTAACCGCAATGCTAATTATACAAAAAAGGCCGAAGTTTGAACGAGTATATCTCAGAAAGTAAACGGTCAATCGCTCCCAAATTGGCAGTTTATATTTATTGCTATCTAAATTAATTTTGCTGAAAGTTTCAAAAAGAAATCGAATTAAATCGTTTCAGATGATAACTACCTTAATATCTTAACATAGTACTTTCGTGTTGACACATTATTTCTGGCAGCTCATAAAGGGTTTCAAGAGTAAGAACTAATGTGTATTTTTTGTAAATACTAATGAATTTGTAAATTATTGAAAGAACATGTAGAATGAATAAACATATTTTGTATTTGAACTATATACTATACATATAGGAAAGATAAATTCATTTGGAGGAAGCAACATGTTTTACACGTTACCGCAAATTTCTGTAGGTTTGTGTACGTCTAAGAACCTTTCTGAAAAAATATCCGAATTGTAACCAAAATGGACGCAAACGTATGCTAACATATATATATATAGACGTTTTCAAAATGTGTTAGTCGCAGACCCCCCCTCACCCCCCTCACCGCCTATCGGC
>UXGD01007947.1:0-10200 GCA_900474315.1 Torymus auratus | reverse complement strand
CGATTCCCTCCTCCTCCTCTTCTCTCTGTCTCTCCCTCTCTCTCTCTCGCTGCTTTCCATCTATACACCCGTATATGTACATATATAAAAAAGAACACACACACACACACATACAGAGAAATCATCGCAAAAAGAGAAGAAGAAACCGCGGGCGCGTACTCGTAACCCACTGCGCGTGCTTTCAACCTCAATTTTTTTTCCACACCCTCTTCCGGCTTTTATTTTATTTTTCATATAGCACGCGCAGGCAGCAGCAGCATCGCGCGAACCCGTCTCTTCGGTATCTGTCGTTACACTTTTTTTCTCTCTCTCTTTCTTTCAGTCGGTTATTGACACGCAAAAAGTTGGATTTTTAATGAGAACCTCTCCTCTCGCTTATATACATGCACATAGCATATACAAAGACACAGACTCTCGCGGTCTTAACGAGAGTGAGAGAGAGAGAGACGCAAACACCGGGCGCAGCGTGGTTGTACAGAGGCGTTTGATTATTGTCCAGCATCGGGCTTGTAATTGCTGCACTCATTGCAATCCCCCGATCGTGTTACTCGTCTAGTGGCTGCGGTATAGCGGGGGTACCTACTCTGCCTCTCCACCTACATATATACACTCGATAAGTGACTCGGGCGTGTGTCTGTGTATGTGAACGCGGCCGGGGGTGGAAGAGAGCGAGTGAGCGCCAAGTTTTCGATGGAATTTCCAAGTGGAACTGGAAGGAGGGAGGGAGCGAGAGAAAGTGCGCCGAGAGGGTGTGTATACGGAGAGAGAGGGATCTTGGCCAGACAGTTGTCTTTCCAATTACTTTAAACAACCAATTAGTCCGGCGATGCCCCGGCGTTTTAATAATGATGTCTCTATGTGTATAGTGGCGGAATAGAGTTGTGTATCAGGATGATGTAAGTGCGCACTGGAGTAGAAATATGCTTAGGAATATTAAATATATTAAAGATTGTCATGTGTTACTGGGAAATAAAATATTTGCTTTTTTAGGATCACTAATTTGGAATTTTTTTTTGTCGACTAATGTTTGGTAAAAAAATTATAATTGATGTAGTATATTATTTGAAAAAAAAAATATTTTATTCAGAAAAACAGTCGAAATATAAAATTTATTCAAGAAATGCTAGATGGTTCAAAAAAATCCTAATTACATTTTCATTTATTGTAATATGCACAGCATAAATATAATACAGTTACGTTAAAATGAAAAATGATAAACTTGTACCTAATCTCATCTTACAGGAACTCAACGCAAATTTAAAAATTTATGTTGCCGATTAGTTAGATTTTGACAAGGAAAAAAAAAATTATTGCAAAGCTTTCTCTAGAAGAAAGCAAAATATTAAGTATGTGAAAAGTTACAATTTATAGTTTTTTTTTTTTTTTTTTACAATCTTCTAAGAAAATCTATCAATAGATTTTTGTCGATTATTTTTATTACAAATGTTTATTTATAACAAAAAATACTTATCTTAGCCATTCGAATTTGATTAATTTATATAAAGTATTGAATATCGAATCACATACCTAACTTTTAACTTCAAGACTTAAATATAATTTACAGAATTTTAAATTAGAAAATCATACAATAAACTAGTTTGTCTTCTTTATTTACGGCGCACCAGGAAAACGCATCAACGTTTTCTTCATATTATAAGTAAAAAAAGAAAAAATAAAGCCACCGGTAAGTAGAAAATTACCTGACAGTATTCGTCGTCACAAATTGGAAAACTAATAAAATTATTATACAAAAGAATGACTATCTTAACTCTTAAATCAAAATAGAAATGATCAAAATATGTAGCCTACGAAACTAAGCCATTATATTCGTTACCGTCTGCTGATCAAAGAGATCGGACTGCACGGCATTCAGAAACATTGGCACGCTATGTTGGCGTTTTAAGTGTCTCTCGATGAATTCGGTAAGGGTGGCCGAAAACGGCGTCTCGATCATATTCACACCGTCCTCGTTGACAATGAAGAATAAATAATCGTCCGGCGATTCGGCGTACTGGCTGGATAATTTGTACTGTCCCTCCTTCGTCCTATCGACACGCCAGCCGAACAGCTGGTAACAGGCCTGTCGGTATTCGTGGGAAGAAGCCTTGAACGCCTCTTTCAGCCGCGTAATTTTGAGCTCGTGCTTTTGTTGGAGCTCAGCCATTTCTGAAATAATGGATATTTTATTTTATAATAAAAGAACGTAGACAAAGTTGAAAATTCTAAATAAGTTAAATAAACAAACCTTGGGCTTGTAAGGAAGACACCGGTGCATTGGAAGTATTTCCGGAACCAACGACAGCACGAAGTTGCTCGAGTTCTTGTAACAACGCTTTCTGTTTTTCTTCGGCCTGCTGTTCAGCTATCGCCGCCGGATTCATTTTAAAATGCAAAATTTTTGTGTTGATATTGAAATCACCCTTGAGTGCTCGATGTTCGAGCTCACCCTTCAATTTGTCGATTTCTTCTTTCAATTTGATGACTTCATCTCGTTGACTTTTCCCATCTATACCTTCGAGATCAAATTCAAGTTTTGCTACTAGTTCCCTAAAAAACAAATATATTTGTCAATATTGAAACATCAACATTTTAAATTTTTATATTATTAAAATTGTGCTAAAATTTACCTGTAGCCTTCTATTGCACGTTCTAGAGCTGGAATCCGTTCACTAAGTAAATTTGGAGTTTCGTTATTTTGGTATCCCGATATTTCTTTTTCATACGTATCCAGCTGTTGCCGGTAGCTGTCTCTTTCTCTTGTCACAAGTAGCATTTTTTTCTGCAGCCTACTTATAAACCTAGACAGTCTGTCATGCGAGTTATTAGTATCTGCAAGTGTCTTTTTCGTTGCTTCATGCTCTTGTTTAATACTTTCTAGTTGTCTCTTAACTGATTCTACTTGAGACCTTAAATTACCTTCTTCAGCTGTTAACAGAGCTTCTGCATGCTGTAATCGATTAATTTCTCGTTTAAGTGCAGAAGGGCCGCCACCAATTCCAATTGCCTCATATTCAGCTATTTTCGACAAAAGTTCAGCTTTGGTTATTTCTAATTGAGAAATTTCTTGCTCAAGACTTTCGGTACGTTCCAATCTAGAAATTAATTTAAAAATATAAATATTCATTACAATTGATTCAATTAAGAGATAAATAAAATTGTTTATTACTTATGTTGTACAGATGCCATTTGTTCCTCTAACAATAATTTCCCTTTGACAGATTCTCTTAAAGATGATATCAGTTCAACTGCTTTATGCAGTTCTCTTTCAAGTTCATTTGCTTGAGCTGCTCTAGTCATGAAATGTTTCCCTTCTTCCATTATCGATCTATCTGACTCCAGAGATTCAAGTTTAACTTTTAAACTTTGTAGTTCAATACTTTGAACTTCATATTTTTGCTGTATACTCCTAGCTTCTTTGAGTTTTTCTTCAAGTTCAGATAATCGTTTATTAGTAAGATCAAGCTTTTCTTGGAGTTCTACGTTGTCTTCCGAAGACTTTGTAATACTTGCATTAAGAACATCTTGTCTAGTTTCTTGTTTCAAGTAACCACGAAGCTTTTCTGTTAGTTTATTATTATCCTGTACTAATTGAAGTACTTTCTGTTCCATATTACTTTTCATCTGAAATAAAAATATTAGTTCATAAAACACATTTGTTATACATAAATAGACATTTACAATAAAACTAACCTGAAGAAGATCTCGCTCTGCTTGCATCTGTGCTGCTTTTGCTTCCTGAATTGTCTGTCTTCCTAGATCAACACGTAATTCTAATTGTTTTATTAACTGTTTATCTTCTTCAACTTCGATTTCTAATATTTTCTTTTCTTTATTGAAAACTTCCTCCATTTCTCGACGAAGTTTATGTAATTGTTGAATTGTGGACTCTTGATGAGTAAGTCTTGTTTTTAATGCTATAATCTGCAAACAAATATAAATATTGACATATTAATTTAGTGGCCTACATTAATTTTTCCATTTTACTTACTTCTCCCTTCATTTTTCGCCATTGCCATGGACTTCCTGGGATAGTAGAGTCTAAATCACTCTTGTTCAGAACACTATCAACCGTATTTTCAAATTTTTGTCGTTTTGGAGTTTCATAGTTTTCAGCATTATCATTGGAAGTACTAGCAGTTGATAGTCTATGAAAACTTTGCCGATGTAATGAAAAGCTACTGGCATTACTACTGGTGCTGTTTCGTCGATAGGATTCTGCTGCAGAGCGAAAATCAGGTTTTATTTTGCTGACTCCAGCTGGATTTTGACTATCCATCTGCAAAAATAGAAATTAAAAATATTCGCAATTTACTTATTTATACATCATAAATTTCATTAAACTAATATTGTTATTTATGTTCTACCGGCATTAACAACTACTTTTAAAAGCTAACCTAAATATAACTACGTCTGAAAGTAATATCAGTTCTATCTTATGTGTGCTGTATTACGTTTCTTAAATATACACTTACCTTTGATTTTAATTGAACTACAAAAAATCATGAAAGCTGCATAAATGTTGTTTATATTACAACACTAAATATTCAGTGGCGGGTATTTTTTTCATTCAAAAAGTATACAGAACAATGTCCTCAAAACGCTGAAATCTCCGATTCTTCGAAGTATAGAAACCCGGGCCACGGTCATAAGTGTCACATGAACGAGCGACCGAACCGACTGACTAGTGACTGACCGACTGACTGAACAAATGAGCATACAACTGATCGAGTTGCTCTATTGATTTACGTTGAACTTAGTGATAAAAAATTTGAAATGAAATGAAATTATTTTGAAAATGTATTTCATAACTATGAATAAATTGTCAAACTTAACTATTAATTTATACTCTACACTGATTTAATTAATTTCATTTCAATTTTCATGTATACTAGATTACTACCTATAACGTACTTATGTAAATGAATAGAGCAACTCACGTCCTTACATTTTCTTCTACTAGGTACTACGTACCTCTATTTTATTGGCTTTGTTTTGCAATATAACTTCAACTCGTTCATATATGGTATGTACGCTCACTTGACTTCCCAGTAAGTCGAACCGACTGACAGAACTGACTAAAAACTGACTGACTTTGAAGTCCGAAAGTCCGCAGGTGACGGCACTATGGCAGGTCCGCTGACTGCTGATACTGCTGATAGTGCTGATTGCAGATACTATGAAAGTAAAGTGCTGAACCGCTCCACGTATTATACTTACCGCTTCACGAAGTGGTGGCGTCTGCGTTGTCTCAGATGGCGTTGATGCCAATATTGTCAAGTGACAACACAGTATACGTAACCCTAAATCATGAGGAAGATGAGACACGAGTTTTAATCGATTTCCATAAAATAATGTGTATAATTTATTAGTGAAGAATTTCTTTTTAATATATTACGTTATACTAGACTTAAAGTGAAGATGTATTTATCGTATGGAACTGTTTTAGTATTCCTTAGCTTGTTTTCCTTTATATCAGCTGTGAGTATAGAAAAGGTGTCAGGGTGTATTTCATTTATGCCTATTCACTAACATAAACATAATCAATTTTTTTTCAGAGTGAATTAGATTATGATGGGTGGCTACAAATAAGATTATTGCATTCCTTTGACGATGAGCCTGTGCCTCAATATGTGGAAAGGGGCAATGTTACTATTTCCAGTATACGTAGTGGTGCAGCAATTGTTGCTCAACCATCACTTAATAAATTGCAAATAGACAAATTGCACAAACTGGCTGAACACGATAGTAAATATCGACTGAAAGCTATTGTGCGAACATCATCTGGAAGTGAAACCACTTTTCTCACATCTGTTTTAGCGGTACTTAGCATTACTTTTTTATACATATTATTTTATGTTTTAAATTCGTACATACTAAATTAATTTAAATTGTTTCAGTGTAATTTATTAGGATCCAATTTACAAGACATACTGTATGTTTGGCTTGACAGTACAGCTGAACCAGTGGCAATCAATCTAGTGTCTCGAGGTTCCTGTTCTATAGAAAAGCCAGAGACACAAATGTGGACCACTGATGTACAAGTGAAGTATCCAGACGGTGGTCCAGCACCTGATACTGCTACATATATTCAAAAAATTGAAAGGGAAAAGCAGGCTAGGGAAAGTGGAGAAGTCAAGGACAATCGGTCCTTCTTTGCTAAATATGTAAGACACAAATAACATAATAATTCTCATATTTTTATTTTCTTGAGATATTCATACAATGTATTATTCTAGTGGATGTACATAGTGCCAGCCCTCATCTTCTTTGTGCTCACATCAGCAACAAACCCAGAAGCTGGCGGTGCTGGTGGTGGTGCTGGTGGAGGTGCTCAGCGATAGTAACAACTTTGTGTTGAAACATTAGTGTACCCCTGGGTACACGCATCCTGGCAAAAAGAAGAAAACAGTGTGTTCATGTTAAATACATGTGCTAATATTGTCAACATTTCAATTATTGCATCAAATGTAAATGTTTTTTATCCAAAGAGTGAAGAGACTCGTCGATATCCGCATAAATTCTTACTGAACTCGTAATATATATATATACATAACAAGCGAAACGTTAAACGGTGCGTGATTGATTATTATAAGTACTTGCAAAGTCAAGTTTCCAGTCTATAAAAAGTCTACAATAAAAAAAAAAATGAATAAAAGTAAATATCAAGCATAGAGCATTGCATATCAGAAAACATCACCCACCATTCCCCTTTCTTGCAATTCGATTCGCCTATAATAATATCAATTCCAGCATCCTTAAATGATCGCGTATACAATTCAGATATCACTAATTACCGTGTCAACGACAACCTCCCACGTGTCCGCCACCTCGCTCTAAAACAGTTTTTTCTCCCCCCTCCCCGCTCCCTTGACCGGCGCTCTAGGGACACGTAAGTCGACCTCCGCAGGTCTCGAATCAATATATAACACCCATACACTCTGCTATATCTCAGTCGGTGTAGAAATGGCGACGTTCTCGTTGAACCTGCAGCGGCGCGTCGAGGCCGGGCTCACGGCCAGCGGGAAATTCGACGGCTCGCACGCCTGTCTCGCCGCGGCGACATCCGCTGGTAATGTCATCGTGCACAGCCCGCATCGAGAGGCTGTTGTCTCGAAGAATTATGATCTCAATTCCGAGGCGAGGCTGTTTTGGAGCGGAGAGATCGCGGAGCTGCAGATCGGCAGGCAGGTTTGTTTTGGTGTACAGCGTCGCTGGGGTGATGAGGGGGTGTATAGGAGGGGAGAGAGGGGGGAGTAAATTTTAATGTTTTTTCTTTTTTAATTTTATGTGAAATTGACGTTTAGAAGATTGTTTGTACACAGGTATAGTTAGTGCTTATAGTATGCGTTTTAATTAAAGTATATATAAGCTCTTTATCGATTGTAGATTGATTCACTTGAAACTTCGTTGGGCTTAACAACTTTGTGGTCTAGTTCGACAGTTATTATTGCTATACTATAATCTAAGTAAAATAGACTCGAATTATTATATATTGTTTTTTTTTAATTCGATTAAAAACTTATTTTAAATTTAATAACATCGAAAACGGTACTTATTAATAATTTCAAAAGTATAAAATTTTTTAAATAATTGAAATTAAAATAAATAATAGTATAATATAGTTTGTTAGAAATGTATATAATAAATATATACATCAATTGTGAAATCTTAATTGCAAGGCAATTTTTTTAAAATCGCAAGGTGACGGCACTATGCACAGGTCGCTTAGGAGAAGATGAAAGGGACGTATTACTCGTCGGTACATCCACTCACGTACTGGCTTACCAAGTTGAAGATAATTCGGATTTATTTTATAAGGAGGTAAGTGTTAGAAAATAAATTCATCCTATACACTGAGAAAAAAATTTAATTGAGTCAATTAAAACAAATGTACTGAATTATAATTTATATCTTCATTTATATATAACGTTTTAACGGTTAATGATTAATTCGCGAATAAAAAATAAGGGGATGTTGGAGTCTGTCTGATGGAATTATAAACTTATCGAAATTCTCGTATTTTCCATTACTTTTTATTTAATTTTTTATTATCATGATTACATCTTTGGCATTCGGAGTTCGTTAACCCAATACAAACACCGAATAACTGCGATAATTTTCAAAAACTTATAACTGAATTTAAATAACGTACAATTCGATGTTGAAATCTATAATTGACTCCGGTACCTATTATTATCACCCCCTTAATATTGGTAATATATAAATAAATATAAAAAAACTTGTAGATGTTTATATTTAGTAGGTATTAGAAATTTAGTACTAAAAATGGTACACAATTCGACCCAGATATTAAAAATCATTGTACATTTCATTATGGCACACATAAACAATAACAGAAAAAATAATAATCCTAAACAATTATGTCAAATACACCACACGTACACAAATCTTACTCTTTCTCCAATCACCAACCCCACAACAACGCAACCCCCCCGCAATTTACTTACATATGTATGATACGCAGCTACCAGACGGCGCGTACAGCATAACTGTGGGCAAGCTCGGCTGGTTGCCAAGCCAGGTGGCGGTGATCGGAGGCAACTGCTCGATCATCGTCCTCGACTGCCAGGGCGAGGAGATCTTCTGGACGGTAGCGCGCGAGAAGGTCACCGCGCTGGCGGTCTTCGACTTCAACGGTGACGGCGATAACGAGGTATATTTATAAGTGTGTAAATTTCGATACTTGCGACAAATTTTTAGTATTGATGTTTGCTCTCTCGAGCGATGATTCTTATATCTGCATTCGCTACTGCTATTTGTTTTAGTTTATCTATAGAGAGAAAACGGGGAGGGGCGGTGTTTTGCAATGTTATTGTTATTGTTTTAAACTAGGGCTTCCTCGGATTTTAAAATCTCAATATCATATAGAACATGTGTCTCAAGGTCGTGTCGTCGCTGCCGTATCGTATCGTGTTTATTGTCGAAAAATGAAATTTTAGCGTGTAATTGTGTTTTGGCGAAGCTGTTATCAGGGACTGTGGACTTTGGCATCAAAGTGCAGAAGGAGGACGCGGTGCTATGGGAAACTATGGAGAACGCGCCGATAATCGCGCTGCACGCGTTACCCGAGCGGCAGTTCGCTTATGCGACGAGGCTGGATGGAAACGGAACGGTCGGCGTCTACAACACAGGACACATACTTTGGCGCATAAAAGTATAACCATTCGTTTTATCCCATCTATATTTATCATTATTTCAAATTTTGCATTATAACGAGAATTCTGTATGTACATGACAGTCAAAGCATAAAGTAATATCGCTGCGCGCGTTCGACCTCAACGGCGACGGCACGATGGAGCTGATAACCGGCTGGAGCAGCGGGAAAGTAGACGCGAGGCTTTGTTCCAACGGCCAGGTCATCTTCAAGGTACAGATGAGCGCATCGATCGCTGGCCTTGTTGAAGCCGATTACCGGAGAACTGGACGCTCTGACCTGGTCGTCGTCACCGTTACTGGAGAAGTCAGAGGCTACGCAATGGGCTCGGCAACCGATGGGCCGGAACCCGGCGACGTGTACCGTGAGTTGATGGCCAGGAAACAGGCGCTGCAGATGGAGCTGCGGCAACGCAGTGTCTCCGAGTCAAATTATTACGTGGGATCAAAGCTGGCGATCAGCATTGCCTCGGCGCGGGGTGCTGTAAGGCTGGGGTTGGCGTCTGGACCAGGGTTACTGGTAAGTTTTGGATGAAGGGGCGGATAATTGACTGGGAGGTAATGAGTTTTGGATGTGATGGAAGAATTTATTATTTTATTATAATTATTGTAGTAATGTTGTTTTTGACAATTGGGTTTCTTTACATTTATGATATTAAATAAACGACAGGTTACTAAAGAAATGTTGTAAGGTTTACACTAGAATCTTTCCTCATAGTCAAATTAAAATATTAATTTGCTTATACGTAGCCATCTAGATAGAAATAGCCATAAAGGAAAAGAATCATAAAACGGTGAATTATATTGTATATCTTTTCAGAAAAATTGCATTGAAATATTATCAATATATTATTGAAAAATTGTTCGACGAATATTATAGTTACTTATCAGAAACATATAATACTACAGGCAATGTAGCAATATTTTACACTCAGAAAAACGATCTTCATGCGACAAAGAAGCGTTCGTCCTGCGCGAAAAAATTTCCTCCTGCGCGAAAAATCCTTATCCCGCTATATATAGGAA
>UXGD01007946.1:0-10201 GCA_900474315.1 Torymus auratus | reverse complement strand
TCCCCCGCGGCGTCGACGACAGTGGTATATACTGCTACAGTTCGCCTGTGCAGGCTTTGCGGAATATAAGACGAGGGGGAAGGGAGAGAGAGAGAGAGAGAGATGGTAAGGTTGTGTGTTGGGAAAGGGTGAGGTTGGGCGAAGTGAAAGCTTTGTGGTAGCGAGAGAGTCGAGGATGCGTTTCATGGCTGACCGATTTGCAATGTAATGTCGCTGAGTCGGCTGGATTTCAATTTATAACGTCCAACGAAGAAAAAATTCCTTTGACAAAGGTATTTCGAAAAGTTATAAGGTTAAAGTATAAGTAGGAAAATAAAGAATATTCCGGTCGAGGTATTTCGATGTTTAATGTCCAAACATGTATGTGTCCTCGAGGATATTTGTATTTAATTCATTAGAGGTACTTTATAGATGGAAGAATGTTATTGGTTATTAATGTAATTGAAGTGATGTGAACTATATTCGATTACTTATATATATATATCACATGTAATTATTTACTGTTGTGAATATACTGAATAATACTAAAATGTCAAGAAACGCGCTCGTGTATCAAAAGCGTTATTCATTTGATATTTGGAATTATCTGTCAGTATTGTGTTTATATTTACTAGAGATAAATAGAATTTTGAGCTCATTTAATTTCTCTCTATATAGGAATCTTTCATTAAACATAATGAAAGTTCATTTCGATTCAGAAAATGAGTCTAAATTATATTCGCTTGAATAAGCCAATAAATGAGGCCACGAGACATAATAACGGGCATTAGAGTAAATATTAATCTCATTTATAGATATTTATGTATGCTACTATCAGCATCGAAAATAGCTCATATTTGCCAGATATCGATGTGTTTGATATGAATATAGCTGACAGAATTTTCTCATTAACGATAGTGCCTATTATAATATCACCGAATAAAGACTAGAACGACGACTACGAAAGTAAAACTTTGATACCGTTTATTGCTCTTACAGTTAATTTTATTATATTTATATATATACTTTAAACAATGTCAAGCAGTAATCAAAGAGTAGTAACTACTTTCATATAAGTTACCCTGCAGGAAGTTAAATCGAGTCATTGCCGCTAGGCTTTGCTTGATAAAGCTACTAAAAACTTCGAGTGGAGCGGCAGTTTGAACTTTCTAAGTAGTTACAACCTAGGCGATAAATTCTAATGGCAATGGTTGTTTTTCATTTTGCATTTCTTTAAATTGTTTACAATAAATGGCTTTTTTAGAATCAAATAAGTGTTTTGATAAACATTGTTTTTGATATTACCAAGTGAATTTTCATTATACATGAACGAGAGTACCAGAAAATTGAAGTAGGGCATACATAGAGCCAAAGGAGAATCGTGTCTGAGCATACACGGCTGTTTCTACTTCTGAAATACATATTCCTTTCAAACGACATTCTTGACATAAAAAAACCTGCATAGAGAACAATTTTTTCCAAATCACTCTAAAAAAGTTTAATTTTCGCACCCGTATTCAGTCGTTCCAAATCCCACTTCCTCACTCTATGCTGCTCCAGTTTCTACATAACCCACTACGTCAAATCCATCCGAACTTTGATTAATATTTAACGCTCTCTACATTCCCCCTCCTCTTTTGCTGCAAAACAATAGGACGAGTGTGAGATGGAAACAAAGGACGCGCGAGACGGAAAAGAAAGTGCCACCGGCTCAATGTTCTCATTCCTCTCTTTCTCCCTCGTCCACCGCGCGCGCTTGGAATCTTGCAATCGCGAATTCCGGGATGTAAATGCTCGCTCGCTCGGGAAAGGCGCGAGGGAGAGAGAGAGAGAGAGAGCTGCCACTGGTGTGCCCCCGGTATAAAAAAAGGAGGGCAACGACTCGACTCGTGGATTGTTTTGCCCTTGTCGGCCATTCTTCTTCCGGGATTCTTACATTTTTTGCGCGCCTCCGGTCTCTCTCTACCTCGCTGTATGTATGTGTAACTCTATATATACATACATATATATCGCGGAACGATTCTTTTTGCCGAGACGAGTTTGCTCTACGGGCTCGTTGTTGTTGTTCTTTTTTTTCATCCCCGTTGGGTTGTGGACTAAAAATTTCATTCGGTCTCTGGGAAATGTCGCGCGGGCGGGCGAAGAAATTGTAATGGTTGTCGGTCCTCTCGTGGAAAGGGACATTTTCGCGCAGAGTTTGTTTATGGTTCGCTAAGCGATAAGAAGTTAATGCTTTGAGGGATGTCGGAGAGTTTTCTCCTTTTTCTTTTCATTTAAATAATGCGGTACCGCGCGGGCGGAGAATTCGAGGGGAGTAAGAAGTTGGCTTTTCTTTGAGCTGCGTTCGCGAGTGCGCAGGGAAGAAAACAAGCTTGAGCCTGACTAAATGGTATGAAAGGCACGTTAATGTCGACGGTCTTACTTCGGTGAGAGAAAGCGAGCGAGCGCGAACCTTACTACTCGCGTCGCGCGTAAATCACTTTTATCGCGATCTTACTAAATTTTCTGAAAGATAAGTTTCTCGAAATTTTACAACCTCTCCCTCTCTCTCTATACCCACGTTTATTCCTCTAAAATATTCTGTACTCTCGAGGTATTTATGACCTAGTTCCTCGCGAGTTCGTCTATATAGTGCGTATTATACTTTTCTTTGTATCGTTCTTTCGAACGCGCAAGTTCTGCCATTTTCATACCGAAAGTTTGTAAAAAAGATAATAACAGCGAGGGAAAGGAAATGTATTCATTAGTTAGCTAAAATTCTTCGTGTATTTACGTTTTGAATTAAAGCGCGATTAAAAGTTAACGCGGCGTCGTTATTTACGCAGCGCGATAAAACACCTCGCGGCAGCCGTTATTTTTCTTCGAATCATGCGCGCGACGCTCGCCTCACGACCCGCGGACGCGTTGCACACATCTCTCTTTCTCTCGCTCCTCGCTCTCTCTTGCGTCATTTATCTCGTTTCCTTCCCATTCCGCTCGCGCGTGTGTGTATCCTTCGTCGCGCTCTCCACCCCGTTGACTCACGTCACCGCAGGGACGGATTACACGTGGGTATTTTGTAATTTTGGTTTTTCAAAAAAGAAGGGGATTTAATCCAAGTTTTACGCAGAGAAAGATTTTTTCTTTTTAATTTTTCCGAAACAGGCTTAAATTTTTGAAAGAAATTACGTGATACTTAGTTAAAATTGCTATTTTTATGAAGTTTTATTTTTTCACAAGAATTTTCAGTGTTTATTTTCATATATTAACCCTCTGGCGCAATATCCCAAGATATCTTAGCCAAATGTTGTTTTTACCGTAGCCAGGAGGGCGAAATAATATTTCATCCTCTGATGTTATACATTTTCCGTATAAATAAAATAAAAAAAAATTACACATTCGGGAACGGAAAAATCAGATAATACTTTTACTCAGAAGAGTTAAGAGTTTAATAAAATAATAATCCTATAATAACAAAAAAAAATTTAAAACGTTATAACATTTATGCATAAAAATATGTGTGTGTCAGTTGAACCCAGCCATCACATTTTTATATATTACAACAAAGTATGTTCACCAGCTGCTTCTTCCACAACCGTTTAACAGCACCCAAAGAACAACAAATCCACTCAACCATAGGTACTAATTAAACTTTTTCCCCAAACGAACAAAAAAAAAATCTTCCACATCCATCCAAACACCACACACACAGTAATCATACTCATCGCGCCTCTCTCCCTCTCTTCTACACCCTTCGCGATATTGGCAAACTTTTGCCAGTTACTTTTCGCGCGAACTTCGTCCCGCTGAACTTCGAAACTCCGTCTGGCCCGCGAGGCGCCGGGGGTTAAGTCGCTGTGTGTTAATCCGCCACTGCACTGCGCGCGCGCGTCAGCGCGGCGAATGCCTCGTTTATTTTATTCCGCATGCCCGCGGCGACGATGGCTCTGCAAAATAAGGGAAAGGAAGAGCCAAGGCTCGCGACGTAGAGGAGGGAAAAAAGCGACGAGCGAAACTTTTTTTTTATGCATAATTGTGGAAAATTGTTTGCTTTTTGAAAACGGGGGTTTTCTTTCCGCTAGGAAATGTTTACACTGACAATTTGAAGAATAGGTGGGGGAAGTGCGTTTGTTATGCATGAATATTAAATTTATACGGTTAAACATGTACGATAGTACAATATAGTAAAAGGTAGAACGTGTATAACGTTTGAAATATGTATTGTAAAATTGAAAGCTAGTTTTAAATTCACTCCGAAGAACGTATTTTACTTCTATTCGTTTGAAAAACATATTCGAAGGCCAGAGAGCAAACTGAATATCCCCGACGCCTGACTTCGACAGATAGGGCGGGAAATCCTCTCGGCCTGCGGGGTTGCGGGGCGGCAAAAAGCTACGTAAACAAAGCAGATCAAACAACTTGACTGCGAAAAGGCCAAACTACCTGCTGCGTATATAGGAGGTGAGAAACAGCAACGGCAACAAAACAAAACAGCGCGGCCCGCGTGGACTAAGAAAAATAGGGTGGAAAATAGCGCGAGCGCGCGCTGTGTGTTCTACCGTTAGAAAAATGACCGGCTAACAAACTACTAGCACGAAGTACGATGAATGCCTCGGCGGAATTACATTCTGCACTTCTCCACGCGTACGTACGTACACACATACACGTGCACCGCCTTCGCCGCGCGATACTATACTATGCGAAAGAAACGCGGGAGAAAAAGGAAGCTAAAAGACCAGAACCTCGGCGGTGGCGGCGTCGGCCGGGAAAACGTGGAAAAATGGATGCGAAATGGCGGAAGAGGTAACCCGAGCTCCAGTAGTATAGTTCTCTGTCTCGCTCGCTCTCGCGTGACAATGCGCGCGGCGCTCGAGTGGAGAGAGACGGGGACGAAACGACGAGCGTTTTTTAGGGCATTCGAGGAAATGTGCCCGCCTTCGTCCCCGCTTTTACGTTTTTAAAACGGCTAATGTTTGTTAGCCTTGCCCTCGACGACGACAATGTGCATTTGTTGCGGCAGGCAGGTCGTTCGCTTTTTTCGTTATAAGGTAACTTTGTGCCGCACCGAGGTATGCAGAAGCAGGCAGTTTTCCTTTCGTTGTACGGTTAATGAACGGTTTCGGCTGCTTTTTCATCGTTCGTGGATTGTACGCCGAGGGTAATTTGACTACTTTTTTTCCCCGTCTACAGAGGTGATGTAATTTTTAGCTTTGGAATGCGGATTTTTGTATTGGAATTGGTATGGGAGAGAAATTTGAAAGGTGAGTTCATTGAATTATGTGCGAAAATATTGCAGAAGTATGATTAATTAAAAGTGAGGCTTGAGTTTTTATTTATTGATTTTTTCTTGAAATAGAGTTTAATTCGCAACGATTACGGGATAATTGTTCGCTTTTGTTATTGATAATTGCTCGTATGTTGTTCAAAATAACCTTTTTTTATTCATAAAACCTGACAACATGTAATAATTCCAGACACTCGTCAATGTGAATATTAAAAAATTTTTTTTTAAATTCTGTCATAAATGGCTCTTTTTCAAACAAAATATTATACGCATACACGGTACATAAACTGCAATTTTTAAAATATGCTTTTAATCAACGCGCGAGCAAACACGTTTCGCGCGCAAAAAAAAGAAAATTTCACTTTTAGCAATTACGCGAGCGCTATATATATACACACACGTTACACGACTAACTCGCGTCAATTACAAGTCCCGTGTGCGCGCGAGAGTGGACAATGATTAAAATGCGATTGGACGTTGTTTTCCTTTTTTGTCGCTCCTCCTCCCCGCGACCGAGCGTTAGCTCGTCAATTGCTATACCGATTTTCGTAATTGGCTTTGCTCGCGCACCCGCGAGAAAGGCTTTAAATTGCCCAAAGTTAATTGAACTCTATCTCTCTCTCTCACTCTGTCGCTCCGGATGACAGAATAAGTCTTTTTCGATGCTAGCCTCCCCTCCCTCCCGCATCGAAAATCGCGAGTGGAAAATGATTAAAAATGACTCGTGTGTCCATTATGCTGCCTAACGAACGTTTAAATCGCCGCTTTTTTCTCGTTCAGCGAAGCAAAAATTTGCGATAATTTTATCAGCCGTCGCGCGTTCCCGATAACTTCCAAACCCGTGTTTCCAATGTGTATATCGAGTATTTTAATAATTCAATTGTTAGAATATTTATGATTAACGGAATTCAATCGCAGTATTTACGGCAATTTTAAGTATGCGCAGTATATTTAATAATAAGATTATATCTTTTGAATTTTTTATAAAACGGAAAATTCAACGTGTCCCCATCCTTTTGTTCGCGAAATAATAATAAATCAAGAGTTTTTTTGAAAAAATTTTCGCGTATACGCAGGCCAGAGAATGGGTATCGATTTTGTAAGCCGGAAAGCAAACCCATTTAGAATTACATCGGTATTCATAAATTCTCCATGCATTCATAGAAGCCGGAATTGGAATTGGAAATCATATTGGCAATTTTTAAAAGCCTTTTACTTCAAACAATTAATGTTGCAATCTAGCGTGGTTTCCGAGAATCGAAAATTATGATGGATAATATTGTTTGTATAAGCCCATTAACGCTTCTCCATTGTTGTTTAATAAACGTATTATTCATAGCAAATTACATTTTTACGTAAGTGATGATTCTGGCTTCTATATACATTATTATTATACCAGGTGTAAACATTGTTAATCTTCCCGTAATCATTGTAAACTATATAAAAACACATTATTCGCTATTCCCACTATTTATTCGCTGCACGAAATTTTATAGTAAACAACCCCTTCAGCTATACTACACCAAGATATCATCGAGAGAAAAATCGTGCAGCAGTTAAGGCAACAACAACCCATACATAGAATACCAGATTCTCTAGCTCGAACCAACGATACCTCATACACACACCCACAAAAAAAGGAGATCGAGGAAGAACAATACCGCTATTTCATTCCAAAGACGTATACGCTTCTCATTCAGCCCTTGCTCCCACGCGTTTTCTGCTTCCAATAAATCAGCCCTCACCCGCGTGAAACGTGCAACAACTTACTCGCCTTCGCGCGTGGCGTCTATAAGCCGAACGACCGCTTCTCCTTCCGCGTGCCTCGCATGATAAACAAACTTCACCACGTGTATCCTAGGCGAAGAAAACACGTATACCAAAAAAAGAGAGCATCTATATACTGGACTCACCTGCATGACCGTGGCGAGTGGACTCCTGCTGGACGTACTGTACTCGAGGTTGTCGCGGTGGGCCCAGGCGAGGGGCTCGTACGTGCTGTGGTTCGCCTGGAAGATGGTCCAGTCGTAGCCGGGTAGTGGGCCCCAGGCTGTCTCGCCAGCCCGCGTTAACCTCAGGATCGGCGACGCCGCGTTCAACTGAGCGTCCTGTGGGTGTACATACAACGGAAAAATGATGAATTACCTTTTTCTCGGATGGAATATTTTATAAGCTGGGGGGCATTACATTCGAGTTTAATGGGGGTGAGACAGAGGGGGAAGATTTCTTTCGGGAGGGTATATATATTGCGTGAATACGAGATGTGTGAGGGGTGAGGTTTTTTTCGGAGGGGGTGCGAGGCGGGTCAGTGAACTGTTAATGGATAAGTGGTAGGGAGGTCGAGATAAATGAGGCGTTACCTAGTTTTTCTTTTGAGTTACGTGTGTCATGTTTAAGGGGATTAAAATAAAAATAACTTTCTTCGCCGTCGCGCGTAAGTATATATAGTGGACTTAATTTTGAGTAATTTTGACGCTAAAAGGACAGGTGAAACGGTTAATTTTAGTAAGGATGTCACGTGTCGTTTCGGCGTGTCAAAGCGGTCTGTAAAAAGATGCCTTTCGTGTCGCAAATTACTTAGTGAGCTTTTTAAGACTTAAGAATAAAAATTAATATTATGCATTATTATAACCGCTTTGGACAATAATTAGAGGGGAAAAGTTCGGCGGTGTAATTAAATTAATATAGACTTCCGCGCGCGCAAGGAACACATACACACGCGGAAATTTTAAATAAACTCCGCGAGCGAACTTTAAATAGCATAGGTCGGAGAATAAAAGAAACAAAACGTATAACGGTACAGACACGAGGTAAGTAGTAAAAGTCAAATAGCTTAAAATGTGTATGCATTAAGTAGTAAAAGCTAAACGGTCAATTACCCTTGTACCGTAAGTAGTAAAAGTCAACGTGCAGAGCCCCGAATTCTTTTATATCGTGGAACTTTAAAAGTATTTAAAAGTCTCACTTTTTCTTATGACTAAATTGTTCGTCTACTTAAATCACTGTACTATCATTATACATTAAAAAAAAAAATTTTACCTATTTCACAGAATATTATAACGATTTTATAAAAATTAATATGGTTTCTCCTTCTGCAATATTTCGTTACTGTTGAAATAGTATACTGTAATTTCATCTTTTACAAGTAAAATACAACTATTCTAATAAAAATTTTTTCGAATGTAACGTAACACGAACCCACGCTATATTAAGCAAACACGAAAATGAACTAAACGCAATATACTTCGTCCAACAAAGCAAACGCGCCCACCGAATTCCCACTAAACCTCCTGCTCCTCCCCTATGAAGCAAACAACAATCGATACATATACTATCGCTCCATATAAGAGAAAGAGAACAAAAAAGGATCGTCTGTAGAGGTACGCACCTTGAGCCTAAGATTGGTGTGGACGAAGAGTGGAAAGCCCTTGAGCTGTGCGCCTACGAGGCTCTCCTCGCCCGGGGGCGTGAATCCGACGATGCCGACGGAATACTCCCGGCAATATTTGTCGAGGAGCTCGCGATTCCACTTGTCCATCTGCAGGTATTTGTTCAGGTTCTCGAAGATCAACACGCCGTAGCGGCCCTTGTCCAAGTTCGTGAGGACCGGCAGCGACTTGCCCGCCACCTCCACTTTGTACCTGTAACATTGGCAATTCGCCTTCGTTAGACCCGCAATAGATGAGCAAATTGATGGGCAATGAGATTGCATGCCCCTCGGAGTGTTTTACGCTAATTGTTTACAGGGATGAATTAGTTATAGTGGTATATAGGTTTTTTTTTGAGATTAAAATAATTTGGAGTGTATTTTATCATTTTATACGATGAGTTTTATTTTTGGGGAGGGATCAGTTTGAATAAAATATCACTGAATCACAAGTATATTTTATATTGAAATTTTTTTTATCCTCTCGGCCCTCATATAGAGAGCACGAAAGCTATACTCTCAAACAGCAATCAGGAACGAGAGAGAGCCTTAAATCACGGCTCCCTCTTTTCTATATAATGCAAAAACCGAATGGACCATCATTCAATGCTGAGAGTCGTAACGCAAACATTATATATTATTATAATAATGCCCTTTTATTTTCTAATAAAGCATCCGATAACGCCGAGCCGCGTATATAAAAATCCCATCACGCCTCTCTCTCTCTCTCGCGCGAGGATCGCTCAATAAAGGATTTTTTTATCGTCCGTATAAAGACTCGAGGCGTCTTGGAATGCTGATGGATTCCTGAGCATCCTTCAAGTGCCGTAAAATCTCGCTCTCGCGCCTTTCTCGAATTTAATGGCAGGACGGCCTGGACGGGAGATAGGGGGGACAAAACAATTTTATTTTCTCTGGACGAGGAGGGTAGGAAAGGGAGGAAGAGCTCGCGCGCTGCCCTCGATTTTACATGCGCAGAGGCGAAATGGAACTCGTGATTTCATGAAGTGTCCGCACGGGTAATGACTTGTTTTATATATTTGGGAGATAAATTGAGCGTAAAAAATAAAGTGATATGGAAGGTCTCTGGATTTATATCAAAGTTTGTGGTACAGTTGAACGGTGTTTTGCATAATGTTGAACTTTGAGGGATGGTAATTACGAATATTCTAATATGTATAATATTGAATTTTATTCATACCGTGGTGATGAATTATTAAGGGTTCGTATCTGAATGTTAATAAAGCAGCCTCGAAATAATTATATCGCACACCTTTCATGGTAATTTATTACTGGAAAACATCGAAAGCAAACTTGGAAATATTTGTTCGAAACTTTTCGGAGTGATGAATTGCAGCGAAATGAAAGGTAATGATGACGGTGATTAAAGTCAAAGTTGAATATTCATCGCACGCGATCATTACAACGGAAAAAAAAATTCAATTTTCAAAATAAATGTAACCGTATAAATTACTATACCATTTCCTGACCTTACTTTCCATCGAAAAAGTTTTTTACAAACCCACGAATCT
>UXGD01007945.1:0-10203 GCA_900474315.1 Torymus auratus | reverse complement strand
GTTTTGTTAATTATTTTTTTAGATGGCGATATCTTATTTATTAATAATTAAATTTGATTAAAAAAAATGTTTTTCTTCACTTGAAGTGCACTTCTTTCTAACTACACCATCATTGATATTACAATATTCGAAAACGTAGTTAAAAAAATGTTTATTTTTAACGCCAACGTTCGCGTTCCAACCACCTTAAGGTGCACAGCAAATAAATATATATTACACGCACGGAAAGATCCAATTGAGCCAAATGAAATCCTTTTGCTTCAGGAGTAAATAATCTTGATTCGGCTGTCAAAATTATTTCCTCTTGCTCCAAAAGGAAAATGCATTGCTTGCAAATTATTCATTTAACACAAAAAATTAATTTTTTGCCTCTAGAGCAATATATTTGATTTCAAACGATATTTGTTTTGCGTCAAGAGGATTTTCACAAAAGGATTTTCCTCTTGCCGATAATGGATCATTGCTCTGCGTGTAGAATAATTACAAAAACTTTAGTTAAAGCAATAGCTTTTTACAATTGGAATTTTTCCTTTTCTATTAATTTTATAAGAAAAATGCTCTTTATTTCAAATAGCTCGTAAATTATGCTTTATATGTCTAATTTTCTCATTGGAGCTAAAACCATATTGTATTAAATGAAATAGAAAAAGTTTCTTCTATCAAAATTAATAATGAATTGAAAATGATCTTCTTAATCATTTCATCGTTTGAAATAAATCGAAAAATTAATGTTTTTTTTAAGTCGATTATAATGAAAATAAATAAAAAGTTATACCTATGCTGGATAACAAAAACTGAAATTCATTAGAATACTTATCTTGAACATAGAGTCAATGATAAAGCACGTCAAAATTATTCATTTCATTTATTATATAACCCAAATTTAACGCATTTGTGAAACTAAAAATTACGCTGCTAAAAAATAATTGGTTATTTTTTCACCAAAAGCTAATTATGAAATACAAAGGAAATAATTATAAAACTATTATCCTATATTTACAATTAACTTAATAATACAACATTATTGACATACATGAATATATACATTAAAAGCATACTAAAAATGTTATATATTGTTGAATAATTTTAGACAAAGCGTGGATTATAGTCGGCAATTCGGATTTTTTATAAATTGCTATTATTTCCGAAAGTCAACATTCAAGCCATCATTTGAATAAGATAAAAATATGATTAACCATGCAAATGCCCTCCCTAACCGAACAAATTTATTCAATCCTATTTGATTCCGATTTCGCCTATGTTAAGAAGAGTAGGAGGTCCGATTAAAAAATCGGATTTCCAAATTGGATGAAACTAGGATTTAATAAATTTTTCCGGCCAGGGATAGTAGAAATTTTAACCACAAATTACCTATTTTCAGGTAACTTTATGGCTAAGGACAATATTTTACTTGTATTTGATAACGGTGTACGAATTTAAAGTAAATTTTGGCATTTACATTTGACACTATTGATATTTTAACTATACTAGTTATAATTCTTAAGTAGATTGTATTATTGTTACATATTCCATTTTACTAGAAAATGCTTCCATTTAATTTTAATAAATTAATTATAAAATATCGTTAATTTTCCACCAAGGTAATATATAAATTAAAGACTTTGCACAAAGACACAATTTATTAAGCATATAAAGAATTCGAATATATTTCGTATGTCATGTCTAAACATGACTAATAAGAAAGCATCAATCTGCATAGATTACAAAAATATAGTTTCTTTCTTCTACGCGATAGAATGATATTTGTAATTTTAATCTTAAAAATAACGAAAATTACCTTTAATATTTCTACAACATATGAACCAAAAATATCAAAACTACAAAGACAAAAGAATTTCGTTAACAGGTGACAATCCGGCCTCTCCCGCTTATAACTTTCACAATGTAACGCGTAACAGCCAAAACGCCGCCGGAATGAGAAACCCTAAAGCCCCTATCATAAAGGTACCCAGATAACTAAATTTCTCCCGTATACTTGCAGAGATTGCCTACAAAAGTCAAACGCGCGCGCGTGTATGTTTCTGCGCTATTAAGAAGAAAACTTAGGGAGCGAGCCAGTAATATATCGGCAAGGACTTGCCTCGTGTTTGCAGGACTGCAACTAATTAAACTTTCAACGCGCACTTCGAACTGAAATCCCGTATATACATAATTCGCATCGACGGGAAACGAAGTCCTATAATCATTCTCACGTTTTCCCGCAACTATTTAAACTTTTCACAAGCGGAATGAGATTAACAGGCCATTATTAACCTACAAAAATCTAACTCAATTGAGTACGCAAATTTTTCCTATCCGCCTTTGATATCGAATATAATATACGCGTCGTTCAAGACCCAACGCTGCTCTGCTCTCACGTTTCCCAACCCACATATCCTTCCGCCCGCCTCATCACGTGTATTAATAATAAGCCCAGAATTTTCCACCTTATAGCAGCACGTCCCACGCGCCGGCGAGTAAGTGTATACACACAATGGGAAGAAATCGCTCGATTCGCGCGGCCATTGTTCTTGCGAATCGGCGGCGCTATTAAAAGAACACCTCCGCAAGGAAAACATTCGCGTGCCTCAGGTAAACACGTGATCCTATACTCGGTGAATCCTTTTCCACGATTTCCTCCCGCGGCGGGACGTGAGTGTTATAGCGGCTTGCTTTCTGCATGCGCGGAGATGTATATATTGTGTTAGTGCCCGTAAGTGTGTCCGGAAACCGTCGGAGCCCGATAAGCCGCTATCGACTCGTTTGTGTGCGCGAGTATATTACGTAGGCACGTATAGAAGCGCTAGCTTCTGCGGAGGCAAAATGTGTGCCGCGCGCGGATAAAGCCGAATTTAACGTTACACCGTACGAGGACGCGCGATCGGCTTTACGCCGTTCTTCGTGCTTTACTTTTGCATGCACGCGCATACGTGTCTGTATGCTTGCGCTGCAGCTGTAGGTACTTACTTTGCGTGTGCGAAATGGGGAGATATATATGGCTATGGATTGCATTGAGCAAATGGCTCAACACTTTTCGCGGAATTTCGCATTATTGTGATGAATGATATTTTTTTTTAGAATGGATGATATACGTAATACCTTTCATACCGTCAAACTATAATCTAATTCTATAATTCCTTTCGCAATGTTATATTTTAATTCAGGCTTATTTGATTAATAAATCTTTGCTAACCTAATAGATAAAATTAATAATCCATTTTTAAGTAATACAATCATATTTTTTCAATCAATTGTCACCATAGTAAATATTAAATGTTAAAATAAAAAATTATGTATAAATAATAGCTACCATAATTTAAAATAAAATATCAGCTATTTTAAATAACATGGAAAAGCAATTTCGTTACAGATTAACGACGATAATTCTACAAATTTTTCTTTTCTTTTTTAAGTTAATAATTTTGAAACAAAACATTATGAACTATAAATATGAATAATCATATCTTGCATCAATACTAAGAACTTTTCTCCTCGAGAAGTGTAACTTGCGAACGTTGAACTGCGAGAAATCTGTGTCTTTAATTACATTGTTTTCTTTCCTTGAGATATAAATTTCTTCTATGCATCTAGTACATCTATTTTTGCATGCATTGTAAAACGTTGTTTTATAAAGTAAACACGATTTTTAAAACAGTATTTCTGCCATAATATTCAAATTCTGTAGTAGTGAAAAATCTATTAACCCTTTGAGGAGGTTAATTATATATATACAGATGGTCTTATTCTTAGGCTTAGAAATGTGTACCATAAGTACCTAAGATACAATGGAAAACATATTAGCAGTTTTGAGCGTGAAATATCATAGTTGTGAACGAAAAACTTAAAAAAGTAGGGTGCCACTATAGTGGCTTCTGCGCCTGAAAGGGTTAAAATTACAAATACTCGTAACTAGAATATAAATTATAATTAGGAAAAGATAAATTTTTGATATCTTAATGATATTAATTGTTTTCTTAAAATACTAATGTACGTTTCACTTTTTTTATTCTAGTGAATGGTGTACGACGAATTATTCGGCCCGTTGGGCCAAATCATAATCTACGGTACTATTGCCATCGTACTAATTATTGCAATACTGGTTGTTGCATGTTTTGTCACTCCAGGATGCATCGGTTATGAATGCGTCAGACCAAAGAGTAAGTATAACACTTGTTATTTTGTTATTTCAAGTTGGTAGCGCGTGTTATCCGCATGAAATTAAAAAAAAAATATTTAAAGAACATAAAAATTGAATACTTATTGGTCTCGAATAAGTTAACAATGAGTCAAAACTCCGCGTTACGAGTTTCAAAATACTTTCATTGACACGTTTCAGAAAAGAAAATTCCGCGACCTTAAAACTACCAGCTTTTCATATACATAAAACATTAGCATAAGTATGTGTACCAATCTAGTATCAGGGTAAAAGCCTTGGTTATCGCAACCATTGTGTATTATGGAAAAACTTTTTTCGTGTATCACATAACGCGTCCCTGTGACTTTTTCTTGATAACTTCACCGTATGCTACTTGACGACGCGCCTCGGGTTTGCCTCGAGACAGTCCCATTGTTTGCGCGCACCGCGTACGTGTGTTTGTGCATCGCGCATATGTGTTATTATTGTTGCGGTCTTACGCTCTTTTCCGAGCTCACGTTGCATAATCAACTGTACGTGCAGCTGAAAGCGCACCGACTGTTTGATCTAGCACATTATATTTTTCTTCTTTTTGAAGATCGTGGAAAATCAAGAAATTTCCATCAGTATGTTAATAGACTCACGTACGACTTCCTAACTAACTTCACACAATATTTATGTTGATATAAAAATGAATAATAGAAAATGATTTTTTTTTCATCGTATCAACGTAATTATAATAAACCAACGTTTGTAGCGCAATTTACTAGAAATTATAATAATATACTATTGTACCACGGGGTATTCACCCGTAATATTAAAATACCCATAGTATTACGCAAAATCAGTCTAAATTATAATAAACTGAAATAACCTTGATATTTTTTTAGAAAAAGAAATCAAACAACCGGCTTTAAAGTACACTGGCAAACCTAATGATAATCTAAAGCTCAACGATGTTAGCTACAGGTCTTGGCGTCTTGGTAGCTTATACGACACAGAAAATGGTAAGCATTTATCGTCTACTTTGTATAATAAGTTTTACATAGAAAACTTGAAAATATTTAATAATTTATTTAAATATAGGAACAATCAACGAACATTCGACGTCTGGCAGGGATTCTTTCACATCAAATAACAGTCAATTCGAAACTGTTGATACATCATCAGTCGTGGTAACTTATAATTTTTTTACATTTCCAATGATTCATTTTTTTACAACAAACTAATTGGTAATTTTATGCAGAACCTCGTACAACCACCGAAACAAAAAAATGGCAAAAAGGAGAAACCCTTTCCAACGGAATTAACTTTGAGTCTTCGGTACTTACCATATTGCGAAGGAATCACTGCAGCAAAGTTAGTAATTGGCGTTGAGGTAGGATATTACAAAGTTTGCAAATTCGTTTATCAATTAAAAACAGAAGCATTATTACACTGATCACTTGTGAATACTTCCAGGCATTATCCGGTCTCCCGCCAAAGCAATATAATTGTACTTTAGAGCCGTACGTTGCATTAGATGTTGTCAAGCAGACGTGGTCTCATCGAAAAGGTCAAAAGTTGCACAGTTTTAAAACAAAGGGAGTCAGACATACGGCCAGTCCGATTTTCAGAGAATCCTTCGTAATTTCAGGATGTACGCCACAAGAACTGAAGGTATCGTGAGATCTAAATTTTTTTTTGCCTATAATTATATTCGTCAATTAAATTATCATACAAGAAAAATACTGACGTTAAAGTCGGAATACTGATATGCGGACATTTAAAATTGTACATAATCCAGCAAACTTGGTATATTATCGCAATAACGTTGTAGATTCTGTCCAACTTCCGAATTTAAAACAAATGTACTTATTTTCGATGCCCAGGCATGAAAAACGAGTTTTCGATTCAGTGCGACTTTACACATTTTGCAAATTTTTAAAATCGCTTTTACACTCCATGTATCAAAAACTATTGTTCGATACACGTGCGAAAGATGATTCTACGCTCGTGTGATTGTCACCCTCGCTTCGCTCGGGCGAGAAACCTCACGATCGTGTTAGAATCAACATTTTCGCCCTTGTATCGAAAACTACTATTTTACAGCTCTTTTGCAGGTGTAAAACAATATTTTACAACCCGCAATCGAAACTCCTGTTATCGAAAAGTATTGTTTATAACAGCATAACATACGCGAATGTTAAAAATAGAATGTAAGTTTTATAAAAAATAATTAAATTTAAAAAATAGATTTTGTAGATAATGCAGTTCCCTACAATATTTTTAAATAAAATGTACAAAGAAATATAATTAAAATTTTCAATTATAACAGGATAGTAACGAAACATGTTAATTGGCTATTACTAATGTTCCTCAAAAATTCTTTATTTTAAGCATTTTTCGTTATAAAACACTTTGGTTTCAGCTTGTTGTTACATAAAAGTATATAACATCAATCATTCTTTTCTAGGACTGGGTACTCAACATCGAGGCTCACGACCACGACCGGTACGCCAACCACACGAAATTGTGCGAACTGCAAGTGCCATTGAAAGACGCGAAGAGGATATTTCTGACTCCGGAAACTCATTTATTCAATTTTCAAATGAAACAGTCCAAACAGGTTCGCTATACATATTTTTATAAGCATGCCATTTCGCGACAAATAAACGCGAGCATTATATAAACCCGTGGCTTTGAAAAGAGTCACCGGTATTATTTTAGTAATTGCACATAATATACTTGCAGGAATACGGAAACATACTGCTCGGCGTAAGTTATCTTCCTACCGCTCAGCGCTTGACGATAAATGTTATGAAACTGCGCAATATCAAGTTCACGCCACAGGTTCCAAGTGTAAACGAATTTAGTAAGTACAGCCAGTACAATGACAAAAGAAATAACTTCCTTACAAACATTATTTCAATTTTAAACTACACGAATGGACGTTTGTAGATTGTATTTTTGCATGAAATTTCACGAAAATTATCTTTATTCAAATGGGTTCTTATATTTTTAACAAAACAAATTGTTATCGCAGATCCATACGTACGAGTACTGATGTTGAATGGTAAAACAGGTAGACGAATAAAGAAAAAGAAAACTAAATGCATTCCAGCCACTGAAGAGCCTGAATTTAACGAGACCCTCACATTTGATTTACCCATCACTCAAATTGATACTTTACAGTTCCTGATAATATTGTGCAGTAAGGTAAAAAGTATTTAATTTTTTACTAATTATAAAATAAAATAATGTGCACTGCTCTGAATTGCCTGAAGAATCATATTCTACCGAGAAATTTAAGGCAACTAATCGTTTTCAAATGGAAATTTTTACGATGTTCTCATAAATAACATGTTAACGTTCAAAGTCATAGACATGCACCATTTGCGTAAATTGTAAATGAATAAATTATCAAACAAAAAAAAAATAAAAAAAGCAAAATATAGATAAATACAAGAATGAATCACCTTGGAACGATAACATTTTCTTTGAAGCCTTTAATGGCTGCGCAGTAGATTTTAAATTTAAATACATACTATTTTGATAAAATCGCAATTTAAGAAGATTTATTTATTATAGTTGATAATTGAATTTAACTAATCGGCCATATTTTATAATACCTCGTTACAGGCTAATCCAGAAGAAAACGTGCCAATGATGAACGAGATACCGAGCGACAGTGAGGACTCGGTGAGGTCATATCAGAGATCGAAAGACATTTGTATAGGCAAAGTCGCGCTTGGCAAAGGAGTGCGCGATATGACTGAACGTCTCCACTGGTTTTCAGTCTTGCAAAACCCCAGGAAATTGGTTACCGTGTGGCACACGCTAAAGTGATCGAATAGCGATGTCATAGTTGTAAATGTACTTAAATTAATGTAAAATACAATGCAACAATTTGCATCGTTTGTTGTAAGCTGGAAGCAATGTTTGTATAGATATTCATTAGTAACTTATTTATTACAAGTATTTAAGGATGTAACAAAGTGAAGATGTTACTGTTCGGTTAGTTAGAAAGTTTCTAATTTCACACATACGAAAATTTTGTATGATTGGTAGCAATTCTATGTACAATTATTTGTTAACAAATTATAATATTTTGTTACAAACTATTAACTAATTAATAAATCTTAAAAGGAAATTCAAACTTTTTAACTAACCAAAAATGTGTTTTCAATAAAATATTAATTTTTAACAGTTGAGTGTAATTTTTACTTGACTGTCGTGGTTTATTTTGCATATTTTGAATTGCACTAGATAATATCTGTTAGTTGATATTATCTCGCTGAAATATATACATGTTTAGACAATTGTACTTATTCGGATCATGTATGTATAGTAGTGTCATGGGCGTAGTATGAATACGTTTAATTCCATGCAAGAACTGCATTAAAAACTGTTTTGTATGAAATTATTCTTCCCTTGAAATTCAGTATACGAAAGTTGATATGTACATTTTTAATAAAGGACAAAATGTTTATATATTTTGTGTTGTTTTAAAATTGTTTAAGATTCTGATATTTATAATTTATGTATTTATTATTATTTTTCTCCACAATTAACAAGATTTGTTTATATTTATTGTTAAATTTGAGTATAATAAATAACTTTAAATTGTTCTTGTGTTATTTGAAATGTTACGAAAA
The DNA here is from genome assembly GCA_900474315.1 of Torymus auratus. Taxonomy (NCBI): domain Eukaryota; kingdom Metazoa; phylum Arthropoda; class Insecta; order Hymenoptera; family Torymidae; genus Torymus; species Torymus auratus. The sequence goes on along the minus strand of UXGD01007945.1, from coordinate 1,431 downwards.
CTTCTTTATCTACAATAAAATTGTTGATATGGTAGAAATTAAAGAGACTTCTAAGAATGTCCCGATGGTAAAACAGAAAATTTTATTATCTCCACACGATACATAATTATTTCGTTATTATATAATATTTATTATTATCAGCATTAACATCATCGTTACTCGTAAAATTATGAAAAAATATACTTTATAAAAATATAAAATCATACAATTTAAAAAATCTGAGATTATATACTTGATAACACTTAATTATAACGGAAATTGTTTTTATTTTACCTTCGTTTTCCTTTGCCTTTTATCTAATTGCTCTTCTTTTTTTCTGAGCTCTTTATTACGTTTCAACGTCTCTTCATTCGGTGTCAGCATAATCATAAATGCAGCAGAATAATTTCCGATTCCAGGATCATTAAAAACGACTTCATCGTCAATTAACCAGTTGTTATATGGTATTTCCGTAAGTAATGAAAATCCAACATTATCGGCAACTAATTGGTCAAAGCTAGATGTGAATATTCCAGCAATTGCGGGTATCTTGGAAAAGGATCATTTTAATGTAATTGAGGTAATCTTTTTTGTAATTGGTCAATTAAATTATAAATCGTACTGACAAGGAGATTCCATGGCCTCCGGGAAACGGATATTCGTGGGCATTGGAGAGTCGATTTCTGGTACCTAAAAATTAAGCCCAGTTGCTCACATTTCCGTCCAATAAGTCCTTTTTCTTAAAATATGGGCAATTTAGTCTCAAATATCGTCTATTTCGTTAACAAATTGTCTCTTCTATTGAGTGTCACATTGTAAATATTTAAGATAGGAAAATGAGGAAGAAAAATTATAAAAGTAGATAGTAAAAGCTAAAATTTAAGCCCTGATTCGTTAAAAAATATCTATTGTTTAGAAAGTTATAAGCAATCACAGATAGCATAAGAAAATGGTTAAAAATTTGTCTTCATTTAAACCGATTAAATGGATCGTATTTTTAACCATTTTCTTACGCTATCTATGATTACTTGTAATTTCCATAAAAATCAATATTTTTTAGCTAAATTTTAGCTTTTACTGTCGACTTTTATAATTTTTCTTCCTCGTTTTCGTATCTTAAATATTTACAATGTGACACTCAATAGAAGAGATATCATTTTTTAACAAAATAGACGATATTTGAGACTAAATTACCCATATCTCAAGAAAAAGGGCCCATTTGACGGAAATGTGAGCACTGGGCTTCACTTTTATGTACCAGAAATCGACTCTCCAATGCCCACTAAACTCCGTTTCCCGCAGCTGAAACCCTCTCCTTGTTAGATTAATTCGATGTGTCACTGAATGAATGCGAATGCGAGTAAGAATATACACATATTATCTTTCAATTGGAAAGAAATTTTTAATACTTACGTTTCTTTGCGCGGTTGTAGATTTAACAGCTTTTTTGCT
>UXGD01007944.1:0-10203 GCA_900474315.1 Torymus auratus | reverse complement strand
ATATTAGTAAACAAAGAGCAAACATCTAAAGATAGCATTACATATTCATCTGGAATTTTGATATTTTTAATTTTTTTTACCAAATCGAAACTGTTGTCAACGTATGAAATTGGTTTTTCATGCTGTTCTTTAAATCGTTGTATAAAGTCTGAGCTAAAAAATGAGTTGGATTGTTAACCGAAGATATTATTGGTTTTAATGGATATTCTTTCTTATGAATTTTCGGCAGACCATAAGCTTTGGCTAGCGTCGTGTTTGTCAAAGTTAACTGAACTTTATGATATTTCCTATACAGTAAATTATCGTTGTTTAAGTTTTTTTAAATTTTGGAACTATCACGCTGTAATCTTTTTAGCGGATTTTTCTTTACAATATTATAAATATTCCTATCAGACAGTAATTGTTCCATTTTTTTAAAGTAATCGGACTTGTTTAAACAAACACTGACATTGTCTTTATCTGCTTTGATTGTTGTGAAAACGTCTTTTTTTGAAATATTATTGTTGGTATTGAAATTTGGACCGAGAGACAATATGTTCACACCGTCGTCCGGAATAGCAACATCAGTTAAGTTCTTAACCCAATTATCTTTATTACGAGTAGATTTAGTAACTTCGTTTGAAGTTACTAAAGCCCTTCAGAGTATGACTGATTTTAGTTTTGCAAGTGTTAGCGAATTGTCTGTTAGATTGCAAATAGTTGATGGCCTTGCAAGCTAATTTTTGAATGGTGTTTTGGAAACCATTTCCAATTCCTCGAATAGTATGACGATGAAAAAGCTTACTGTCAGTTATGAGCCCCAATTGGCCATATCATCTTATATTACGGCTGAACAAAATTCAGGCCCCAATATAACAGCGAATCTAGCTTCCGTTGCTACAACGTGTGCATCTTCATTCCTAATATCAAAAACTCAAACTGCTATGATGAAACTTTTTGATTTGAAACGCTGCAGAACCGAGGCACTTCCATATTATATATTAATACGACGCGCTCTTATTATATCCCCTCGAGCGGATAACTCAGGTACGGGAGTTTACCTTAGCGGCATCGCGCGAACTAGACTCTGGCTGGCAGCGCTTTTGGCGCGGAATTCAAATTTCGAATCTGACATTTACGCATCAATCAGGGTAAAGAGACTTTATAATAATTATGATTTATTGATGGTTAATAATAGTTGTTAATAATAATAATAATCATTATTTGCGCATGCAACAAACTTATCGTTACTCATTAGATAATCCTGAACATTAACGCATTAATCAGTTCACACAGAAACTGAAAATCCTCTAAATCGCGTGTACTCATCATGGCAATGTGTACCAACGCGTATTATACACCACGAGTATCGCGGCGCCTTTATCTCTACCTCGATCGGAGCGTCTCATCGTCACCGACGTGCATCGGTCGCGCACATCTATAATGGAACATCACTCTCTCACGCACCCACAACACACAAGCACACGCATTATCCTCGCCTCAAAGCTCCTATTCAGAAAACCTACTCCATTCCTGAAACAATGAAAGCATTTCACCCGCGGAAGTCCCGAAGGCGCACGCCTCAATGATTGATCGACGAAATTTCACGGGTGTGTGAGTGTATAGTACATATATTTATACTATATATATATATAAAGTTGAGCAATACGCGAAAGCCACGTAAGCCCGCGGGTCAAAGTTCTCACCCGGACGAAAGTGACAGTCGGATGTGTGTCTCTACGCTGCGCGAGTGCGTGCGCGTCTCTTATTGTTGCAGCAGTACTTACTTGGCGCTGTTGTTCTTCTGGAGGCAGTTTTGTACGTGAAGCTACGTCTGCGTGCAATTCACTCTCGCTAGTATATATATGTATACATGTGATGCAAAGCTCATTGGCTTTTGTGAGATTTTTTTCAAGCCGGAATATGAATTGCCGCGATTAGTTACGCACGGCGACGCGTGATGGATCTCTGTTTTGCTTTGTTTTGCTTTCGATGATGAATTGTTTATAGATTTTTGTGCGTTTTACGACTAATTTTGTAATAAATTTATTGCTTAACCGGCGATTCTTTTAGGTACCTTAAATTATTGTCGTTGTTTAAGAAATGGATAGGTAAAGAAGATTTTTAATTGAATCAATACAATGTTCATGTCGAATGAAAAATTGCGTGAAACAAAACGTTTTTATTTTTCTCTTTTTTTGTTGAATAGCATTGTTAAAAGCTCGTGTAATTTTAAATCTCTATTAATTTAATACAAAACAAATGCGAAATATAATGAACCTTAGAAAAGTGAGAATTATTTTCAGTACGACTTGCAATGACTTGCAGAGTGAACTGTTATTTATTATAATTAACATAAATGCATTATATTCTATTTATTATTAACGTTTCAACCAATTTGTTGTATATTCAGCTACTAATTTTAAAAGAAATCATTATATTCATAATGCGCCATCAACAAAACCGTCAATATTCTCAGTTTCTCAGCTAATCAAAGCCTCGTTACCCGATTACACACTTTCTCATCCGGAGAATGCAGGCAAAAACCATAAGGTAATTTTACAGCCCCCCGCCGTCGTTTACCTAATCCATACGAATTCTCCCGGATCGTGAGGAGGGGAAGAACAATAGCTCACTCTCAGCCCATTAATTGAATTTGAACAGCGCACACATACATATAATACACACACTCGCTCGACTGCGCCGAAATTAAACAATTTTACAAATTATCAATGTAACGAGACAAACGGCGGTTACATAACGGGTCCCCCTTTCGAACAATGTGAGGCCGCGCGTCGCGTATGTACACTTTCACGTCATCGCTCTCGCTCGCGCGCACGCGCGAGAAAGTGCTCTCATGCCCTCGTGCCGATAAAACCATTAGTACTTACCTATACAGCGACCAGGGAGATAAACTCAGCTTCCACTTTTACGCGGTCAAACGAGTCGGGGTGTAACGTTTTCGGCTCGCTGCTGCTGATACGCTATTAGCCGGCTGATAAAGCTTTTAGAGGTATTAAATTGAGAGAAAGTCGATCGGCACATAACTCGCTCTTATAAAGAGGTGAATAGGACAGATTGATTAGAGCTAATTGTCAAAATGGGGAAAAATTGCTGGTAACAATGAAGTGTGTATATGTTGTGGGCAAAGATGTAATAGGTCCAGTATATTATCTGCAAACGAATGCTATTACGTATAGAAAATAAATATTGACTAGCAGGCAAAAAGCGTTTGTAATAGTTAAAGTGATAATAGCTGGTTTTGGATTAAAATCGTTTGATTTTTTTATTTTCACAACAAAAGTATGTGTGATACTCCTGTGGAAGAAATTCTCAACTTATATTATAAATTACGATAAGTGCTGAACTATTGGTCATAGACAAAGATGAGTGTTACGTAGGTGAATGAAGTATTTTATAACCATTCTTCTGCGTATATTTACAAATAAACTCACAAGATACTTACCGTAGAAATACTAAAAACGTCGATTCTGCAGCTACAATGCCACTCCTTTTTAACTTTATTTGTAGAATAACTTGACTACGTGATACTTCTCAACAATAAGAAAGATGTAAGGCAATAAAGAATGCTCAATGTTTCATTCAGAAGAGAACTGATCATTCGAAAGAAACTGGTTTCTTAGGAAAATGTATTAATAAGTGTAAAAACGGTACGTTTAATGAAACAACTGTAATCGTAATGTTATGTTTGCATATTATTACTTAAAAGGATTTTTATCGTTCAGAAGTAGCTTAATGAATAGTTTATCTTTAGCATTAAGTAGTTAAACTAATTGCGTATAATTTTTAGTAACAATTTACAATAATAGCGTTAAATTATTATTTGATTCGTTATCTTACTTAGCATATTCTTCACGGTAATTGTGAAATTTAAGAACCCAAACACAGAGCAAAAATTCATTTTGCAAAGTACAATATTAATTAAGAAAAATCTCTCAATGGGCAATAAATACGTTAAAACACTGTGAGAAATCCTTCTCATAATCATAACGCTAAAATAACGTCTCTCAGCGGACGCAGAATTCCCTTAAAAACAATCACCAATTTCAACATTGACAAGCTAATATCTAGCGTCAAACGCAAGATCCAAGCAAAATCCTGCTCGTCATCCTATATTCAAGATACACCCTCGCCTCATCTCTCTCATTCTCCGGAGCGCGTCGTGAAGCATAATAGATCCGCGCGCGATATTTACGACGGAATAGTTCAAGGGACTCAACTCGTAACCGGCGATTACGCTTTCAGCGCGACTGCGCCCATCTCTCGCGCGTTGAGAGATCGTTTTTCCGTGAGCGCGTGCGCGCCTGCGCTCGCCGTTTCCCCAGTTTTTTACGGTATTATTGTGAAAAATTTGATTTTGCGAGACCGCGTGGAGAGATAATTTTTGCAATTAATTTGCATCAATGGGGAGAAGCGAAATCGGAGAGAATGTGTGCACTGAGACACGTGTAGAGTTATCTGCTTGACAAATTTTTTTTGTGAGTTGTAAGCGATTCAAGTGTGGGGTTCGTGATGGAAGTTTTATAATAATAATGTTGCTGTTATTAGATTAATTTTCTGCGTTATTATTTTAGATTGCTTAATTTGGATGGGTTTAACAATTTTTTCAGTTTTTTTTTAAATGATACACATTGATAATTTAAAGAAACGATTATAGACAACTTAAGATCTTAATTTTATAGTTTATAGGTGTTTGTCGAGAGTCTATAAGTAGATACAAAATGAATAGTTTCACAAGTGTAATTATATCTTTTTTGTTTTGAAATTTAAATATCACATTATGATCTTGCTATAGAGATACGTTTAAATGGCAAAAAGACATAGTTAATTTTAATAAAAAAAAACTTATAAAGTTTCAGCACTCAATTTTCCAGCTTTACCATTCAAATATATGACATTCAAAGTAGTTTAAAATTAGTAATGACCCCTAAAAGTCAAACTTTTTGCAGATATCCTATATTCATCCATTTGCTACTTATACATCCATGCAATCGGCAACCCAAGAGGAAGTTCCAAGACAAAACGCTCCAGAGCACTTTAGATCTCCTATATAGACATACCCATCATCAGCTAGGCCGCTCCCGCGTTAATGGCACACAGGCCGCGGAGAGGATGCGAGCGCGCCGCGCGTCTCGCGAAATCGCGATAAACGCGGAGCCATTTCGCCTTTTGCCAAGACCATCCATACCATCGTTATTACAATATCGCCACCTGAGATCTTCGGGTCAGGGACGTTGACTGACTGGCTGGCTGTGTTTATGTATATGGGTATAGATATACATAAGTATATGCTTACCGAAAAGGAGAATGTCGTCTTTTTAGCGCGTTTTTCCTCGATCATTTTGGTCTGAGATTCGCACCAAAACAGCAAAAGTGTACATCTGGATTGTAAAAAGAAGGATTTCAATTGCGTATTTAATTTATACAGGACTAATTTGGTTAGATTGATAGATAATTGAGATTCTTTTTTAGTCTATTAGTGTAATGTACAAAGATGGTGCATGCAATCAGATGAGACCTAATAGCAATTAACTAAGGCCACACAAAAGAGTCTGTACATATATTTACACGATACATTATACGCGGTGAATAGAAAAATTAACATAATTTACAATACATTTAGTTCATTTCATATAATTAAATTAAACTAATAGCAGTGTACTTTTAATTTTTTTGTAGTGATCTTCTTCGACACTTAAACGTTTCAATATTTCAAAACACAAATTAGAAATATAAACGTTAGGAAACTTTATCATCACTCACTGCAATGAAATAATATAACGAATTGTAAACTATAACACGTATGAAATTCCCTTGTAACCTAATTATAAAAGTGCTTCTTTGAAAATAAAACCTTTGTTTAGCAATTATTGCTTAAAGATCTATTTCCGCAGCACGATCGGCAATCATTAAATGCTCAATTAGACTTTATGAATGCCGCGGTGATTAATAACTCAGCGAGTTAAATTACCCAACTATTCATCCCGCGAGCTCTAGTGCGGCATCTAGTGTAGGGCAGAAAATTACTTGCGCGCGCTTCTGTAATACTTTAATATAATTTACCTAATATGTCCAGCAATCTAATGTCAAGATATATTGCACACTCGCGCGGCAGGATAACGTGCATCATCGGTGGAGAAAAAAACCATACCCTTCATACTCGTCATTCAAACTGAATTAGAAATGAATTAAAAAATTAAACGTGTCCGTCCACTCGTTAATGCTATCCCTACAGTACATATGTATACACAGCCGCATCAAAACTCGCGTATACTCCAAGAACAAACAGCGACTAAAGCGTTTGTTTGCCGAGCCACGAAAAACAAATTTGCATATACTAAGATAATTGCACATTAAGAAATCACAGCGAAATTCGTAATGCCAACATCTCTATCCCCTCAGCGAAAATCATCGCTCATTTGCAAATCCAACCTAGCTCCGCGCATATCGTTTCCACGCTCGCGTCGCGACCTTGCCTTCCTCAGGCATATCCTCCTTCTCGCGCCCTATCACGACTCTCCTTCGTATACTTTTACCCCGTGAGACGAGTTGCGCGTCCCTTGGGCTCGAAAAAACCAACCCGAAGCGCAAATATACGAGTCGACGGGGAATAGTATAACGCGCATCAAAGGTCGCGCGAGTCACGCGCTTGAGCGTCGAACAATAATGCCCGAGCGTGCATAATCGGAAGAAGAGGCAGCAGCAGCAGCGGCGGCATTATTGCGCGATCCCCAATAAATCCCGGCGTCATTATATATTGGAAAATATCGCGTACACACGCGGCGCGTGTAATTCGATTAGCGAAATCGCGTCGTCGTGCAGCGAGCGCGCGTATGTGCACACGCGGTAAGTTAATTATTTCTCTGGGGAGAGAGAGCGCGCGAATTCGTAATCGCGCGTGCGGAGGTGTATATATAGGTAGGCTCTTCTTCTTATTTTTTCGCCGGGCTGAATGGAGCGTGATGGACTGAATCTAATTCTTCGGGCGCCTTTGTACGCGCACGCGTATATTGCAAGGCTTTATTATTATGGCGGCGAATCAATCATTATTTCAGGAAAAGTGAAATACCGAAATGGATTTTCGAATTTTTTTTCATCTCTCAGCGGCAGCAGATCGATCTACGTGACTATAGTGCGCGCGGGGTTGACGTTTAATGATGATGATCGCGTGCATCGACGATGTTTGCCTATTGGAGGAGCTGCGCGTTGGTTTTTTCGGTCTAATGCCGGCATTTATGCAATTTCTATGCGCGTTGCGCTTTGCAAATGTTCACGATACACCGGGGGTAATCAAATGTTTCTTCATTGCTTTAGACTGGCGTTATTACTTAGCCCTTATGATGCGAGAGCAGCTTATATACACACGTTTCAACGCACCGCGCTGGTACTTTATTAGTGCGTTGCATAAATGTGAAATAGTGTATTTTCTGTAGAACGGTTATCTGGAAAGGGATAAAATAGTTTGATTAATCTCTAGACCTGTGTCTTTGTGTTCAAACAATAGTGACATCTCGCGCGATCTCTCAATATGTATTCTATGATGATATATTATTACTCATTTGTTACATATTCTTCATGAATATCTCATTATGTCTATTTCAAACTCAATTTATCATAATTCTATGTTAGAAGAAGGAAGTTGATTTTCTTGCCATTTATTTTGTTCAATACAAAACACAATTATTTTTTTCTTTTTTTTTATTGTATGCACATTTTTTATATATGTTATTTTTATCCAAGATAAAAAGCAGCAATCAATAGAGTATGATTTAAAAAATGCCCTTTTTCGATACTCGCTACTAGAGTATTATACACTTTTATAAGCAAACGTATCTTAACAAACTCAAAAGTAATTAAAAACATTAGGAGTCTATAAGGACATAATACAGATACATATCTCGAATAAGGGAATCGAACATTCCGTGAGAATCAGATGCATCGCCATAAATCGACCAATTCGTTCGTGTAATACATCTCTTTCCTCGGAGAGTACATCCTATTCACAAAATAGTGCGCATTCCCATCCTAATCACGATTTTTGTCTCTCAGCTCGTCGCGAGAACACAAAAAGGATCATCCGCATGCATCTATATACAGTGTATGCGAATAGTTTAGTCGCGCGTTACCCCATATCGGGGCACGCGATCGTGCACGTTTTTCAACCGAGCAGCGCGACGTGTCGCGAAAGAAACACTGAAGGTTAGTCTGGCCATTCTCACGCTGAGAGTATAATATACCAGTGCGACGACAATTCTTTTCTGTTCCCTTGAAACTTGCACTTCCAGGAAAATTTGATGAGGGTTATGACGATGTCAAAATCTAAAGACTTGACATTATTGTTGTAACGAATATTAAGAAAGAAGTTTCATAGTATATGCGTCCAGGTAAGTATGAGAAAATGGTTCATTTTTTCAAGTAAAACAATTTTATTATAATTATATATAGTAGCATATAACATTTTTTGTGAATATTCTCTTATACATTTCTTTGGGACAACCTTAAGTTAATTAATACATTATATTCCATTCACTCTCTTATTCCAGCATTGTTTATATTATGTATCATTTGTAAGTATCTATACCTTTATGAAGTTTTAGACGGTTTGCATGATTTTCATAATCTTTTGGACATGTACCTGTATTAATTCCAATAATCACACCATCGCTAGTAAAAAGCGGACCGCCGCTATCACCCTAATGAAATTAAATTATGAATAAATTGTTGGAATTATGGGTTATTGGGTTATAATAATAATCTAATAAATATTCTTAAAAGCTGCATTTAGCGAAATAATTTATTGAACTCACACATTCTAGAAATGCTGGAGGAACTGCTTTCGAGCACAAAAATGACGAAGGAAAAACGATTGAAAAGGGAAATTCTCCAAAAGCAACCTCATTACATTCCGATAAAGGGATAGTTTCCAACCCAACTGCTTTTAAGAATCTTGGGATCGAATTACCACCCCATTCAGCAACATATGCATATATGTGCCTACCAATTCAAAATTATTCTTCATTGAAATTTTGGCTGGGACTATGTGATCGTCTACCATGCTAGCTAGCTATAATTCTTTACAATTTTTAGGATTATGGTAGATAAATTATTGAATTATTATAACAAAAATATTAATATTTTAGCTTCAGAACGACAACATCGTTGAGATCTTGCAGGTGTTCTTTATTTTCATATGCCCAATCATCGAAGGTTAACCAGTAACTCACCTCATATTTCCTAACAAGTCTCAAATCAACAGACCTAACGGTTACTCGAATGTACTCAGGTATCAAGTTCTGAATGCAATGCTCCGCTGTTAAGACGTGCTCTGGTGAGATTAAAGTTCCAGTGCATATCTGACCCTTTTCTGTCGGCCCTTGATATGGCTTATATCCGAGAGAAACGCCAAGGGAAACTTGTTTTCTCCAGGTAATCGAACGTTGGGACCAGTTAAAGGTTCGGCACTTGAAAAACAATAATGGTTACCTGAAACTGAGGAAAACCGTGCTTGCGATAATATAATTAAATATAGTTAACAATCTAGTATAGATTCAAATATATTTTTGCCTCTGCTATTCGTGCGACAGATTCATATCTAGGTATACATTACAAATACATATACTTTCTATAGTCAAAGGTCAAAACAAAACAATATATCTATATATAGAAATCTTTCATGCAAGTAGAATCAGTCATATATTTAAATTATACTCATAGATAAAAATAAAAATGTATTTTTCGTACAAAATAACAACTGAAAAATGAATAAATATATTTTGAGATACATATTGTCAACAGCTATAATAATATTATGTTACTTTAACAATTATTGATGAAGTAAAAGAAATCAAAAGTAAATAACTTGTGTAACTACAAAATAGTTGCTGATTTTATACTTTCAACTCAAAACATTCGTGTGAGCCAATTTGATAAAACAAGTAGTAAAAATCAAATTAATTTATTTTTTCTGATAAAAATTGTAGTGGCAGTCGACCAAGTTCAAGTCTATAATATGTTTAACAAAATAATATTTGTGGAAACGTACTAATACTTTGATTATTCAATGCTACATTCCTTTACACAGTGTCACTGTAATTATTTATTTATAATATACTTTTGTTTTTGTATCGATTCGAGAACAAAAATAAATTTACGTGTAAACGTACTGTACTTTCTATCATTGCTCCCCCCCCCCCCCCCCCACAC
>UXGD01007943.1:0-10205 GCA_900474315.1 Torymus auratus | reverse complement strand
TTAAACTTTAAAAACAATAATAACTAAAAATATTTAAATCAATAAATAAAATAAATTTGTTATCTGTTAACGCGTTAAGCTTGTTAATTTTGTCCATTTTCACTACTAAAAGACTACACAAGTAGCAGTGGTATAGCGAAAAATCGATTACATTTAAAATTTACAAACACGCAGTAATATGCTCACCATGAAAAGATGGTACCTATAACTGCGCTTTAAATAAAAGTAAACAAATGCATCGTATTGATTATTTTCTGAAGCTTGTGATTTCCAAAGTTGCGTTTGACAGACGTCAAGTAAAATACATACGAAATCGACATGCTTATTTTAAATGTAGACAAAGTAATAATAACAATCATTATTCTTAATTATTTTGCTGAAATCATTATCTTTAAGGTAAACTTTTATTAAAGCAATTGTTTTTATGTGTTTCTCACATTGAAAAATATATAATTTATAATTTTTATTAGAACCCACAGTAAATGGGGCATCTGCAGCAATAGGTACCTACTTTTCCTCCAAAAAAAAGGAAGACCACGGCAATGTTACAAAACAGGAAAGACACTAATACACGCGCCAACTATCGCGCGCCGTGAACTTTCATTTCACGCGCCCGAGCACCAACATAGTGACTCATAATCGCATTACAAGCGCTCGGCATTTTTTTCTTCTACATACACCCGCAATCGCCCCTATATATCAGCGCAACTCTACATTTACAAAATATCGCAAACTACTTAGCGCCCGATGCTAAACACTGTGTGTGTCTTTCGCGAAACACTTAATATAGACACACGAAAAAATTTCATCGGCAGCAGCGGCAGTAGCACGTGCTTATGAACTTCATTATCGATTTCCATTCCGTAATCTCTCTCTCCTACTCGCTCGCTCGCTCGCGCCGGCGACGTAACACACAGCGTAAATTCGCTTTCACCCAGAATCGTATAACACTGCGCTCACTCGCTCGCGTATATATATACACAGACGAACACACATATACATACACGCGGATATATATGCGCGGTTTCATCGCTCCGAACAATCGGCGCTCGCTCGCGATTATCATCGCTCTCCGCCGAACGATGCAACACGCGTTTATAGTATGTATATATATAGTCCGGAGAGAGAGAGAGAATTGTCGCGCAATCTTGCCGAAATTCGCGATTTACAAGCGCGATAAGAAAGTCGCGAAGTGTGTTTCGAAACGAGCGCGCGAAGATCGGATCGATCGGTCGATTAGCGCGCGGGAGTATAGTGCGAGAAAAGAAAGTGACAGCGGCGGCTGCAACAGCTCTCTGTGTATGTGGACACGTGGTGTTATCTTCTTTTCTGACTATTTCGAGAGTAGTTTTATTTTATTCGTTTCCTGTGTCGCCCCGGCGCTCCGATTGTGGCTTTTTGTTTTATTATCGTATAGGGCGGTCGCCGTAGTGACGTGGAGTAGAAATCGCAGTTATATGTATATGTGAATAGGAAAATTGTAGATATAGCGCGGAGCGCGTTGCGAAATCGGAGGCTTTTTTTTGTAAAGTAGAGGAAGGTTTATCGAGGTGTTTTCCCCATAAAATGAATGAAATGTGTGAAAGCTGAAAGGTGCTGAAAGGTGTATTGAGACATCATCATCTGTGTTGCGCATGGTTAACGTCTCGAATCTTTTAATATGTCGTTAGAGAAAGAAATTAATATTTATTGCGTCATATGTGTCAAATTATTCCGGTGATCTTCGGTGAAAATACAAAAAGATATTATGACGAATTACTAAATAATATACTAAATAAAAAAAAAATTAATTTCCATCGCCGCATAACTTACTAAATACGGTAGCGCGAAATAACCCATTCCGACCCTATTTATTACCACTGTCACACCAGATCCAGTTAAAACATATTCACGCATAATGCCCCAATAAAATACATTTCCACGCGCGATTTACATTTCCGCATCCACAAGTGGACAACGCAGCTGCGCGAAACTAGAAAAACCTCGCGAGTGTGTGTGTGGGCATATTGCGTGCCACGCTGCAGAGAGTTGCAGAAACTAAAGGAGACGAAAAATAGAATATTATTTATCGGCGCTGGAAATTATTATGCGGGAAGAATGTGGAGCGCGCGAGCGCGTTATATAGTGTACTATAAGCGGCGGCGGCGGTGCGCGTTGCGGTAGACCGATGAATGCGCCGATAAGATTGTCTGCGGGGCTGAATTTATTGGACTGAAATGGTCCTAATTTTCATGGCGGTCTCCGATAGGCTTCTATACGACTGCTAGGAAAATTAGCTCTCGGGTTAGCGCGTATATTTTTCGAATCGTCCGGATTGTGTTTTTTTTCATTATGTTGATTGCGAACATCTGCGAATGATTTAATAGCATTATTTAACGGTATTGTAATTGTTTAAAGATTTTTTTTTATAGTATACTGACATTAGATCATTATTATTGTTACCTATATATAAGTTTTCAAACGAATATTTCTCGTAATACCGCAAGGTTTACACAATGAGCGAAGTTTGAATATTCGATGGAGAAATTTTCAACTCAATTACCTTGTCCAGCAGAATTTTTCAAGCTCGAAACAATACCTAATCAAGCATACGCGCACGAAAAGCTATCACTGCTGAGCAACCACCTCCTAACAACTTTCAAAAACATTCACCGCGCGCGCCAGCTCAAACTGATTGACATCGAAACTCAGCGCAATATTTCCTCGGCTATACACACCGCGCCGCAGTTGCCGCGCTTGCGATGTCGAGAAAACGTATATAAAAGGCCCGGGGAGAGAAAGAGTGAGAGAGAGAGAAAGAGAGAGGAGAGAGAGCGAATTGCCGGTACTCGGCTGCGCACGGAGAGAAAGAAAACGTCCCTGAACGGGGCATTCCGAGGGCAAAAGGAGTCAAACGAGGCGAGGGAAAGAGTTGGCGTATATATAGAAAGAGAGAAAGAGCGAGAAGGGAAAAAGCAAGGAAAAAGGAGCTGGCGAGAGAGAGAGAGAGAGAGAGAGAGAGAGCGAGTGGCTCTCGATTCTCTTTCTCTCCCCCTCGAAGCCCGTCGTGCGAATCGCATGCGTGGATTCCCACAACGCCGCGAGAGTGCAAGGTGAGAGAAAGATAAGCCGCCGAGATATATAAGTGTAAGTGTGTATGTGTGTAGAGAGGGAGGGAGAAAGGAAAAGGGCCGATGGGAGAGTACGTTGGCCGGGAAAAGAGAGCCTTGCGGGTGGAGGAGGAGCAGGAGAAGGAGGAGCTGTCGAGGAGAAAAGGAGAGAGAAAGAAAGAAAGATACCGAGGATGGATTAATCGTATATAGCCGTGGCTTATTTCATTTGCGAAACTCTTTGTTTTAAATCAAGCATTTTATTATAGTAGTGTTCTGACAATTTTCTTCTGCTAAATTGTAATAATTGGTTGGAAAAAATAGAGGAGCTGTAATAATGATTGATTTACGAAGACGAAAATCGTGTGTGATTATGAGAGAGCGAGCGCAGAGAATATAACGTACATACTTACAGCGAAGCAGAGAAAAAGTGAAAGTAAAAGAATTCTTTTTTCGTCCAGACGCACGGCTTAAGTAACAGGTACCATTTTGAAATGTATGGCTTTAAATTAAAGGCTCTCAATTGGTTATTTGAAATTTAAAGAGTATATTAAAGTGGAGAAACATTGAAGCTAAAGACATTTTAAAAGCGTAGTCATTTGAATATAGTGACGTGGTACACGCTGGGACCGTAATAAATTTATTACCTGCATGATACATGAGGCAAATTAATCACGAGAAAATTAATCTAATTATTGTCAGAAGAACATTATATAGCTTTTCTCTCGAAGACATCACGCTGGATTAATTGGACTTTTCTCCTCCCATCGGCAGCTGAACAGAGAAAGTGAAGAAGCACGAATTTTTATTAATCAGACATCAAACTCTATACCAATGAAAAAAAAAAAGAATTATGTAGTCGAAATTTGACGTCGAGCGGTGTTGCAGGCAATTACTGCATTAGTTTCATTAAAAGCAGCTGAATTATTTATAAAGACTACGGTTCGCTATAGAAAATTTTACCGGCGGCAAAGGATGCGCACGCGCGATGAGTTCACAATATAATCAAATGGCCCCCGGGCGAATTTTGAAATAGTGAAATGGCCGGCCGCCGTTACTTAACAGATGACTATTTGATTTCTTTTCCAAATGAAGAGCGTGTCTGTATATACATATCTCGTCATTTTAAGCCTGCCACGATCTATTATTAAAACTAGATTAACCTTGAAAGCGTTTCCTCCTTTCGAACGAAAATACTATAAACACTTCTTTAAACGTCGTGTCTACGTTACCATGATGTGTGTTTAGTCTCTTTGGTTCCAGAAAATTCATCATTTTTATTAAACTAAACGACACTGATCTCAATTTTCCCAGTTTTCAACGTTCCTTTAATCAAAGAGATGATCCTTACTTCCTCAATGTAAACAAAAACAAAGAGGAATTAATATTTTGAAATACTTGCTGTCATGGCGCTACCACGCCCCTTGATCCTACAGTTCTAAATTAAATTAACCATTTTCCCATCACCATCGTATCGGAAAAATTTGTCTCCGATAAAACTCATTTTTGACCCAAACTTCTCCCATTACACCATTATAATGACAAAACTTCTTCAACTCTTACATCACTCCGAAAAAAGCCACTACCTCTTCAACCAGTCTCTTCAGCAAACTTTCCACAACATTTTCTCCCACCACGCCGTGTCCGCGCGAAAAGAAAGAGAGACGCGCGAACGCGAGCGAATATAATCACACGTAGGAAGAGAACCCCGAGAGAGAGAGAGCGGGGGAGACTATATGTGGGAAAAGAGGAAGCTAATCAGAAGCGGAAGTACGCTCCGACGAGCTCGGGAGCCTTGAGGCAGCGGCGTCGGCGCGGTTTTTAGCTCTTTAATTGCGGCTTGATTCACCGCGCGGGAGGAGGAGGAGAGCAGCTCATGCTCTCTGTGTCTTGCTAATGGGAGAGAGAGACCTTTGTGCGAGAACAGCGCCGAGAGAGAGTGTCCTAATGAACCGTGTATACCGGGGTAGACCTTGTGTGTGTTTTGAGTGCCTTTTTAGAAAATTTTAATGGCCGGTTAGAGATAAATGAAACGCGGAAGGAGATTTTTATTTATAAGGTTGTTGGAGGGAAAGAATGTGTGGCCGTTCGAATGATAAGGATGAATAATATTGTGATGCTCTGTGGTTTTGATTTATATATAGTGTATAAAGTGTTGTTTATGATGCAAGAGATAGTAATAAAAATGATACAGAAATGGATCTACAAGGATACGTGTGTGTGGTTCGAGAATATAATGCTTGAAATTCGTTTAATATGAAAAAAGGCACTTCTTCAAACGAATAGAGTTTCCTGATGTTGTAATTTACAATATTTAAACTTAAAAAATATATATATATATATTCATTAAATGCATATCTTGGCCAATTAAACGAAACGCCTCGCGCGCATGCGCGATGTGTATATAAAAATATCTTTCACTTTCTCAAAAGTGCGCATTAATTTCACCAAATTACACAGCTCAACGTATAAATTATACATTTTACTTAATTGAGAATTCAAAGTTTACCTTCATTAAATTGTAAACTTATAATCCGGTAATACAAATACTATACGGGTATGTATAAACGAGCGTTATATAAATTATCAAAACACGCGCGCAGCAGCAAATTACGTGTATATACACACAGCCGGGATGCTCGCGCTTGAAACACAATGCGCGTGAATAAAAAAAAACCTCATGCATGATGCTCGAAGAAAAAGTTCGCCTTCTTTTGCGAATATATACATCACGTATATAAATCCTTGATTTTTTCAATGCGCGCAATGGTAACAGGTGATAATTATTTCAGGAGAAACTTATATTGCCGTGAGTATATAAAATTGTTAGAAAAAGAAGAAAAAAATTAGAAAACGGCCTTGAATACGGGACATTGATAGCGGAGAGAAACCTCTCAGCTGATAGGCAATCGGTTAGGTCAATTTAGAAAAGAAACATTGTTTCAAAAAGTTATGACTCGTATATATAGATGGTATCGCGCGAGGAGATAAAAAGCGAGCAGTCCATTCATGACCAGGGACGTCAAAAGTAATCGCGCTGCCGATGTCCTTGGATATAAAAGTCGACTGCAATTTTTATCAAAAAGAAAAAAAAGTACTCTCCGCGGACGCGTAAAAAGTATATATGGTATAACACCCTGCTTTCTCACGCTCTTTAATATTTGCTGTCGGTTTCTTGA
Organism: Torymus auratus; assembly: GCA_900474315.1. Taxonomy (NCBI): domain Eukaryota; kingdom Metazoa; phylum Arthropoda; class Insecta; order Hymenoptera; family Torymidae; genus Torymus; species Torymus auratus. The sequence continues at coordinate 3,937 of UXGD01007943.1, read as the reverse complement.
AGTGTCTTACTCCGACGTTGAGCAACAAGTCAATAAAACATCTATCATCTACATACACAGCTCTACGTTAGGTGACATTGCACAAAAGTTTATTACTTTTTGCAACAAACTTTCGCGAAATTATCGGTTAAACCATCATGCTGATCTTCGACACACTATATCGTCTAAAATAGACGATAATCTATTTCTAGCCTCTACCGCACCGACACATCACACTTTCGCACCTTTCACTCACTCTCTGTCAATCAGAATCGGCAAACAGCGATAACCCACACCGCGCACTTCAAATCGCAAACAAAACGCTCGTCCTTATCAAATCCGTCACTTATACTCTTCCTCGACTTTCTCGCGGATATATACACGCCACGATTACGTGTGTATGCTTACTTACTACACGCGCACGCCTCGCGATGCGAATCTCGCGGGAGGGACTTTCGCGTCCCTGAACCTCGCGAGCGCGCGCGGCTTGCGTTCCAAGAAGAGAACAGGAAGCGACGATGACAATTACGTATATATGTGTGTTTGTATTGGCACGCCGTGAAAAAAGTGTCTTTTTGCCGAGCGTGATGTCAAGGTCGAGACGTGGCGGTGCGCTTTGACCCTTTTTTCTGCGTTTCCTTTTTAAGATGCCTGATGGATTTTCTGCTGCCGGTTTTTGTTTTCGAAGTGTCAGGTGGTGGATTTTTAGTTTTGGTTTTGCTGCGGTGCTTGTGGTTTTGTTGGTTGAGTGTTATGAGTTATGAATCGGAAATTAGAAATTATATTTGTCTCCAGACTCTTTTTCTTGGCTCCTAACGATTTTTGAGGCATGTTGATAAAACTTCTAGAAAATAAGTATAGGAATAACGAGAAGAATCTTTGAAATAATGGGAAACAAGGGGGAATGTGGATCAGATATTAATTAATGTGCACGTTCAATTCCCTTACATTAAAAAGAAATGATTCTTGGTGATCTGACGTAATGATTTATTGAGCTGAAACCCCCTAAAGATTCCTGGATAGCTATATAACTAAACGCGCGTTATACTAGAAAAATGATTTTCCATTAGATATAAAAACGACCCAACGTATTACAGTTTCCTATTGACAAACACTAAAATGATGCACGATTATATTCCACAGATCGAATTTTTCAGGAAAAATTACCGTGAAATTCACGGCAAATAGAGAGAACAACCGAATTCTCTGGGAATTATTACTGTTTTCACGGTAATATTTCCTGAAAAATTCTATCCGAGCAAGAACCACCGGCAATCCCCAAAAATACTACCAAACCACCGAATAATCTTGCACGCAAACCCGAACCACCATAATTCCTCACCGCAACCGACCACCCATAGCCACAAATCCCCTTCAACGAGAACCAGCCGCGTCGCCATTTCCCAACCTGTAGTCCACACACATGCATACATATACAGACATATCGGAATAACTCTCAAAACGCGAAAGAATTCTCGGGCCCGCAGCTTGCCGCTCGGAAAAATCGCTACCGCCTCTAGCACACACACACATACACGGCGGCATTAAAAGGCGAAGCTCACGGCTCCGGTATTTCGCCGGTTCCCTCTCTCGCGCCTTTCGCGGGCCCCGCGATTGTATACACACTATATACGCGCCGGCGGCGGCAGCAGCAACCCTTTCTACCTTCCCTTTCACTTTCATCTATCGCGCGCTGCCGTATTATTCGCGCGCGCGCGCGCCTTTCGCGTGTATAGTGGAGCCGAGTGGAGAATTGCCAATCGAGAGTAGAGCGCGATTTTGCAGCGTGAGCGCGCATGGACCGAGATAGTGCAGGCTTGTGTGTGGGTATATTGGGTGTAAGAGAGAGAGAGAGAAGGAAGGAAGGTGGAGAGAGAAAGGAGGAAAGAGAGCAGGCGGTTGTCGAGTGCTGCGCTGTGCGTTTGCGTATGGACGGAGGTAAAGGGGGATTTGTAGAAAGGTTTTTTAGAAAGGAGAGAAGGAAATATGGTTATCAAGTAGTAGATGATTTGTCGATATTTTATTTATTTATAAAAATATTTTTATTTTCTTTCTAAAAAAACTTCGATATTCGCTTAACATTCCGAAAAATATTATTAAGAAAGTATATAACATTTTTTATACGATACCGTGAACCATTGCGAATCCGGTCTCGAAAGAATATGGGTTTTCGGTTATAGTACACGCCGCACGATATTTTACGTCTACACCGCGGTGGCACGAACCTCAGCCATCAGCGTATATACATTCACTTTGAATTTTGGGAGCATATTGCGAGAAAAGCTGGCAATCGAATTTCGTACGAAATTCTGAAAGCGTATGACTACGAAATTTTACAATGAAATCGCCGAAAGAAAGTTGGCGGCCGCGCGCGGCGTGTATATATTACGTAAACGTATGATGTCTCGTAATTACGGTGTATTTTGAAATAATTTTTTATAGGCCGCGCGTTTCTATATGTAAAAAAAAGGTGTACGTGAATATAAAGTGTAAAATTTAAAAAAGTATTTAAAATTGTTATTAAAAATAAAATGTTTTGAGGTAAACATATATTACTAAAGCTTGATATAATTCGTATGAATAGATATCGATATAACTCTGCTTCGTAACCGCACGCAGAACCCATCATACTGTTTACCAAACCACAAATATACACCAACCCCAACCCTTTTTTTTCCTCAAACTCCCGTGTATATATAAAAACCCATTGGACGCACAGTTCACCAACGCAAGGCCAAATAGCAGCAGCAAGATGAACATAAAGTCGACCCCCCGCGCTCGGAAATTAGGCAGCCATCACTTCGAGACAGCAATACGCACGTAAACAAGGTCCCTCGTACTCTTACACGAGCGCGGACAGCTGTTAGCCCGACGCGCACACGAAGAAGTGAAAGGGTTCGCTTATGCGATCCGGAGCAGCAGATATTACCTCAACGCGCTCCCGATGCAAATCCTCATAACCCCGGGACGCGCTGCTGCAGTAAATAACGCGCGAGCCGATGGAAAGCGTCGATGCTGCGCGCGCGAGAGAGACACGCTGCGGGGGTAAAAAAGGGTTATTGTTGCCCCTGTTAGGGGGTCCCCATTCGATATGGTATATGTCGTGTTGGAAAGGGTTAGACCCGTGGCGGTCGGCTTTGAAGAATTCGCCGCGCACTATGGTGTTGTGTGTGTATTTAAGGAAAGGGTTGAAGAAAAAAAAGAGTGTAAGAAAGTCGAGTGACAGATGGGAGGCGAAACTTCCTCTGATATGTATATAATGCGGGAGGCGAGTGTGGTGTCTTTGGCGCCGGGTACACGTTGAAAGTGAGACTATCTGCGGGATAGTGTGAGAGTGAGGCGCATTTAGTATATTTAAAAATGAATGCGTGGTTTTTGCTGCTACTGCAAGGAAAAAGAAATACTTTTAATTGAAAAAAAAAAATTGTTATTTGGAAATATATTCTCTCTAGGTTTCTATAAGAGCGGATATGCTGTTATATAGAGGAAAAATATAAACGTGAAAATAAACGTAAATTTCTACTATTATCACTATACCTGTTCACATACACTATATTCGCATACATTGAAATGTCAAAATATTTTCGTAATTATATCTTGCCTATCGAACCGTCCAGCGCAATAACCACTAAACGCTCATTTTCCCTATTACCTTTACAAATCAAATAAAAACAATCTCTCTGACGAAAAAAAAGCCAATATATCCTCACATCCCTATAATCACAAGAACATTAACTGCATCGTAAACCTTCCCAAGCGCAAAACCAACACCGCAGCCGCATGCACCAACCCGTAAATCAATCACCGACCTTTTCAATTTTTCCTCCATCTTACACACACACACACACACATCGTAGACCCAAACACGCATAACTCGCGAAGCGCATTACCTCATCGCTGATGCGCACGCGCGTATATATATATATATATATATATATTAAGTGCAGGCGACCGCAAA
>UXGD01007942.1:0-10205 GCA_900474315.1 Torymus auratus | reverse complement strand
CTCACGCACAAGGAGCGCACTCTGTTGTTTTACTCGAGCATGCTCCCCGTCCCTAACCGTGCGATCCCTTCTTCGTGCATCAGCACAGTGATAGGAAGAAGATGCACGCGAGGCTTTCGAGCAAGCCTCGTAACGATAGCTCAGTCATCAGACCACCGGACTAGTATTTCGGATCCGCGAATTCGAGCCCAGGTTGTTGCATATTTTTTACGCGACTTATTCGTATTAATTCACTCCGTCGTCTTCTCGTACGTAACACTAGATATTTTATGGTGAGCTGACCAAAATCGCCATAAAATGGCTAGAAAATGTTGGAAAAATCGTTTCACAAATGGGAGAAAAATGTACGATTTTCAGCAGGGCACATCGCGTATTTTCTTATTTACTCAGTTCTCGCACTATTCTAACAAATTCTGGCTTCTCCTCCTCTCTATTGTTATTCATCTTTTCCTTTCTAAATTCTCTGTGTCTTTCTTTATCGCCCTTTTCTTCCATCTTTTCCACGTCTTTACCTGTTCTTTGCTTTTTTGCTCACTGGATAACATTTTTTCTTCCTCGATATTTTTATACTATCTCTAACTGTTTTCCCATTCTTCAAATTTTTAGCCACACTTTTCAACAGGATGTAAACAAAAAAAGAGTAATAAAATCAAAATACGAATGAAATTTTTAGTCAGGTATTAAGCTTGATACATGTGAAAAACAAAGCCTCACGCCGCAAGCGCCACGCATATTCTCAAGTGGCTCGACGGATAGAGAACAAGTCAGAAATAAGAAAGACAGAGAAGGAAGTAAAGGGGTAGAGTACACGGGTGTCAAAGAGAAGGGTGGGGTCAGAGCGTGAGAGAAAGAGAGAGAGAGAGAGAGAGAGTGAGAGAGCGGGGGGGGGAGAGAGAAGAAGAAGAAGAGAGGGAGAGAGAGACCTTTGAAAGGAAACTATTTCAGAAATATGTTGTTAGAGCGGAGCAAGCGATTTAATGAAATTTCTCTCGAGTCTTTGACAGAAAATTTTTAGATTTCTGAGTGAGCGAGACGCTTTATTTATTTGCATTAATGTTACAAGGTTATCAACTTGTCTGTCAACTCGTTTCCTCAATTAAATCAATTCCCGTTCTCGATTCAAATTGAGTACTAACGAAATAAAAAGTATCTTTGAGAGAACTATCTATGATCTTGTGAATCTACTTTTATATTTTCAAGATGTTTTCATTTCTTTTTAAAAATCTATAATGATTTGCATTATATTTTGATAATTAATGTGGTTTTTCAAATGTAGGTATAATTCAACAATCCATATCAAAGAAAATTAAAATGTAACAAACAAAGCTAGGAATAATAGTAAATTAAAATAGTCATTTTCGATAAAGGGGGCGTAAAAGCGATTTTAAAAATCTGAATCGAAAAAATATTTGCACCAATTTATAATTATATTTGTAATTTATATTTTATATTGACGTGCTATACACTTATGTCATATATGTTATCTTATGAAATAAATAGTTTTGGCCTTTTGCTTCTTATTCTACCATTTTATTGTTCCTACTTTTAGGGATAACAACGAGATACCTAGAAAGATGTCACTCAATAAGAAATAAAATCGCGCGAAATATAAATCACCCCTCTTCGATTCCACGCACCATTCTCGATCGACCAATTTTTATGTTCCGAGCTTTGCTCTGGAGCCGCAGCAGTATAAAGATACACGACTACTTGCTGAATTAATCGAGTCCTTGCTTGCCACGACGAAAAGTAAAAAAACATATCAGAATCGCAAAGCATTTCTCAAAGAGGCATAAAAATACCTATATATAGCCACGGTAAAAGTGGCGTAAAAATAATCCATCTTGAATTTCGTGAAAACCATCATGTCGCCAGTATGCGCACGTCTTGAGATCACCGCATTAAAAGAAGGATCACATGTGTCCTCGGTTTCTTTCTCGCTTTCTCTCTTTCTCTTTTTCCCTTACTCTGACCAAGCATATAGCTCGTGGACATTGCGTCGAACGACCGATCATATATCGCGAGTCTACCACGGCACTACAGACGTGTCCGCCTGGCCTTCTTCTCTATTTTACCCGCTCACACGACAATTCTCTTCTCCCTCGTTTGCTCGCATGACTCGAGTTACGGCTCGAACTATTCTCAAGTAGAACATCTACCTAGAAAACGAAAGAGTTCCATTGGTAGCGGTTAAGGCCAAGATAGAAAGAGAGAGAGAGGGGAGAGGGAGAGGGAGAGAGGGAGAGGGAGAAAGAGAGCGAGAGAGAGAGGTTGAAGTGAACATAATGCGCGCAGATGGAGACCAAAGGAAATGGAGAGGAGAAAAGGGAAATTGAGAGGAAAAAGAAAATGAAAAGCGAAGGAAAAGAAGAAGAGTTGTGAGGAGTGAAAGAAAAGATGGAACGGATAGATCAGTCTACACAAGCTCCTTTCTTAAATTGAGTTTTAATATATTCACCTTGACATCACACCACTAATTAAATTTTAAATTATTGTATCTAGAGATATAGAGAAATTCATTGAAGCAATGATTTTACAGTATTTTGCAGTAATATTTATTTCGATACCATGAATTTTCTAAATAAAAGTGAGCTGAGCAAAAATACGTTAAGATTAAATCGAATTGGGAAAAGAGAACTGAGAAGAGAGAAAATAAATTAAAGAGAAAAGGATCAAATTAAATGTTGGTAAAGAGATAAGGACAAAAGAAGGTGGATAAATGAAGAAGGAAATTGATATCGAGAAAGATGAACGGAAGTGGCATGAAAGTGTAAGAGATAAGGAAATTAAAGAAAATTCTATTTGAACGACACTCTCATAATTAAATATATTTTTTTATCAATGTACAACATTATCTTTTAAAGTTATTAACCATGATGATTTATTTCTATGAGATTATGATAGAAAGCATGGCGTAAGATACGGGGTTAATAACAAAGTGAAATATAATTTTAAAAATCCTGACGTTGATTAAAACATACAAATTGTATAATACATAATATCATCATTGCTCGATAATTGATTGAAACTCTTGGTTACTAACAACTCTGCGATTACATCTTCCGACGTTTAATTTATTCATCCTGCACTAAAAAAAAGAAAATTGAAACTCTAGTGGAAAGGGGCAGCAGTGAAAGAGAGACAGCCAACTGATAGAGAAACGGCGAGAAAGGCGGAGAATCGCGCGGAAAAAGAAAAAGACAAAACGAGGTAAAAAAAAGCAGAAGGAACGGCAGAAGAAGGAATAAAGTGGTGGGAGCAGGAGAGGGTTCGGGAGGGTAGGCAAGTGGGAAAAGGTGCGGAGCCTGCTATTCGAAGAGGTTTATCAGCAATAACTCGGGCTCTTTCATATCTCGCCAATAATTTCTCCCCGAGTGCCGAGGGGAGAAGAGGGGGACGCGAGCGAGCTTTTCCGCAAGCCTGCACGTGGATTCTTTACCGTTTGCCTCCTTCTCGTACGGCTTCCCCTACTTTCTCCCCTCGCCCCCCTCTCTCTCTCTCTCCACTGGCTCGCTGCAGTTTGAGAAAGTGCAGGGACCAGAGAAAGAGAGTCTGGCGAATAGATAGATGTACCCTTGGCTAAGTCGAGCGCGGGCTTGCGCAGGCGCAAGAGAGAGAGAGAGAGAGTGAGAGAGAGCAAGAGAGAAAAGTAGAGATAGAGACCGATCCAGGGAATTTATCCGACAGATAAAAATGTCTCTTAGAGTTTATATAGGAGAAAGCGAGAGCGGGCGCACGCGCGTGAGAGAAGAGATTTCAATAAAACCCTCGATTGTGAAGTACCGGCAGATAGAAAAGACTGTCCGGACCGTTACATGGGTCAGTGGAGCTCAAAGTCCTCGCTCTCCCTCTTTCGCTGCCTTATCTGAATATGCTGGTGTGTGAGCGCGTGCAAACGTGCCGAAGAAGAGAATGTGTATGTATTTATGTATGTATAATACATATGCCAATACTTGCGTGTATATCGTTATTCACGTACGTGAAAAGCCGCGTTTTTAAGCTTCTTTTCTTTTTCGAATCCTCTCGCGTAACGTTATCCCCGCGTGCGCTCTGCATCTCATTGCCCCGCTCAAACTCGCCATCCTATGCAAGTGGATCCCGTTCGAGGGATGAAAACAGTTGGTCCGCTTTGAACCTTGTGCCCTCAGGTACGTATGTGCGCTCGTCGTACGTAGCGTTCGCCAGTCGAGTATCGACTAGCGAGTAACGCCCGTGGTATTGTCCTCGCGCTGGCATATACATGCAGGATATACTATGTATCAAAGGTGACTGGAGATGTTTCCAGTGGAGAGTGGCATTAAAAGGAAAAATAATTATTACAATGCACAGGTTAAACCTTTGCTTCAGAGTGGACCTGATCGTCTTTTACCAATATCATGCATGTTTGTATTCCATTGCCGATTAAAAAAAAAGGTATAAATATTAAAAATAACTATTTGAGATGCGACGATATTAACGATCAAACTGCCCAGGGGCGTGGATGAAAAAACATTATTATTTCAATAAATTGACGACGACGTTCTGAGTGCTTTTTGCGCTCCTTTTCATGTCCTTTATTAATATGAGAACAGATAAATTATAGATTCAATAATTCATTATCATTTCTTTATTCATATAGCTTATTTGTGTGTATAATGTACATGTTCTATGCCTCAGGGCTATTGTGATTTCAGAGGGAATCTATTACAAAATGTCATGTTCATGTCATGTCATCAATTTCATTATAGAAATCAGTATTATCGAAGATGACACACATTCATACGCAAAATAATAGCATCAACAAGCGACTCAAAAAATAAAAATTAAAAAATGAATATAAGACATTTTGTAATGTATTACCGCTGAAATTACACCAATGGTTTGGCAAGTACTGCAGTCACCACCTCGACCGATCACTGAGGTCAAGCAGCAAAGGGCGCCGTTAGTACATGGATGGGTGACCGCTATTTTTCTGCGACTCCTTCGCACGATCGATCAGGTGTTTATTTGCCTTCTGAAAAATTGAGCAGGAGGTATGGTCAATACAGTTCCAGTATCTAAGCCTCCGGAATATGACCTTAGACATCCAAACTGAAATTATTCCAATCACCGACTATCCTGAGGCGGATTTTCCTAATTAGTAATTATCTCACGTGATTTGCCTATTGGTTTTCACCGCCCCACAAGCCGAATCCTAGGCGAATGCTGGATGAGCTGTTGTAAGTTAGAATCTTAGGGGAAGAATGAGAAATAGATTCAATGAAGGTGTGGGAGGGTACGCACTAGGCCAGTAGGCTGCATGGAAACCTCCATTATTACCGCTATAATTACAATAAATATATTGACTGACGGTGTTTGATGTCAGATTTGAAAAAATGTCTTTAAAATGAATGTACATGTAATGGAAGCACAATTTCAAGCAGGTATATTAACTTTAAAGTATTTGTAACAAAATAGTACATCAATGTACAAAAGCATTGTTTTTGCATTAAATTTAATGCATTATAGATATTAAAATTCGTGCAATTGTGACTCAAAAGTAATGTAAGCGTACATGTAAGTTCATTTAAAAAATTAATGTACCTGCTTGAAATTGTGCTTCCGTTACATGTACATTAATTTTAATGAAGTTTTTAAAGATTGTATAGCTAAGTTTTAGATTCTATAGCATGTACATTTTTATACTCTAAATCATCTTTGTTTAATACAATTTTATCATATTGGTTAATGTTAAGATTGACTTTATAGGTTTATCTGTAATTATATATTTTCTGTGTCCTATCTTTACGAGGAAGAAACGAAAAATTTTATTTTATTTCAGCTAACTAGATACAGCTCGGTCATATATATAGCAAGATATTTGTAATTACAAACAACGACCTTTTTTTAACAAAATCCGATTCAAATACGATAACCCCGATAAATGAATTTTCACACAGAACTACTCACTTTGAACGTCATACTTACTAGGTTTCACACTAATCGTTTAATCTCAGTTGTACAAGCATCGTCCTTCAGTGGTTATAAAAGTAAAACTGTCCTAAAATATTTAACGAATATACCTTGTTCTCGGTCTAAAATTAATAGCCGTCAGCTCGCATCTAAAGATAAACGAGCGTCGCTCCCGAGACGACGTCTCATTGTCCGGGAAATGGTACGCGCTGCACCGCGAAAAGTCGCGCGCAGAGGAAACGTCGCGGCGAGGGGAAAGCAGGCGCGACGGTGAATATGGTATACATAACCCCGAGAGCAAAGGGTGCAGCGCGGGTGCGAGCGTCGCGCGATAGTGTAATTAGTCCGGGACACGTCCGTGCGAACTCGCGGCAAGATTAATTGCGCGCCAGCAAGTGGCCGGCTGCGCGCGCCTCTCTCTCTCTCTCTCTCCCTCTCTCGCTCTAACCCCTTCACCAGCGCGCGTGTGTACGTACGTAGGTAGTATCGTACGTGTACGTACCGTATATCTATATGCGAACTGAAAGCACGTGCCTGGCGAACAGCGGCGAGAGCGAGTAAAGGAAACGGTCGTGCGGTTTCGCGCGCAGGCTGCTACACGTGTCGGGGATTGATCTGTTTCTGATTCGCTGAAATTGAGTGTCGCGAGCGGAATGGCTTTGCCTTCCCCAGGTCTTTTATTCTTTTCTATTCACCTCGAGATTTTGAAAATTAGCTGAGTTTAGTGATAATCTAATCGAGCTAGTTTTTTTATTTGAGTGCCTTTATGTATAATCTGCTATGTAGTGTTTACAGTAAACCTCTTTTCGCAAATGTTTTCATAAGCTATTCTAAACCAGTATCAAGTGTGAGTGTAACTTTGGCAGATTTTAATGGATTATCTTCGAATTTTTCAGATTTAACTTAGGTACGAAGAACCATATATTTTATTTGGCATAGCCAAGCAACTTTAGAGTACAAGATTTGCTGACAATAATTCATCTTCCCACACCAAAATTTGTTTATGCGATGTCAAAACTTTTTTTTCAAAGTCAAAAGTCTTTCTCTGTGAGGAAGCAAGTTTCAAAACAATATGTTCAAGTTTTGTCATATATTTTATTCGCGTAAAAAATAATAATGTCACCATAACTTCTTTACTTTTGAGATATAACCTATTTGCAAAAAATTATTTTTATAGCTATCAATATCATCTTTTGCGAGAGGAGAGCGTTCCCAACTCCAATAGAGAAGACCTCGATCTGACTTTGGCTGGGAGGCGACCTGAGCTCGCCCAACGCCCAGCATATGAAGTCCCCGTTTTCTGCCTCGGTGCGAATTAAGTTCTGCTACGTGCAGAAACGAGTGACTCGAAACGAGTTTTTTTGGGGTCATAAGGAAAAGGCAGATAATAGCTATCTCAGACCAAGAAACTTGCACGTTTTTATTAGCGGATAATATCGACCCGTTTTCATATCAAATTTAGTTGCAGTGCACTAGTCTTATCATTATTCATTCTAGTACGATTTTATTTATTTTTTCTCCGCTGTATTCATTTTAGTTTTTGTTACTTTTATTATTTTTTCTTCTACTTTTTGAAATCATTCTTACGATTTTTTTTTCTCTACCGTTGACGGAACCATTTTAATCAATTATATCGAGCGTTACGTGTTTCTCGTCAACTGGATCTCGTTTCCTTTTCCTCGCTCATGCTCCCCGCTACCGCTAGCTTACATCACTGTAAGCAAAAACAATAAGGATAACTCTTATCCAGCCAGAATCGATCTAATAGATTCTCAGTAATCTGCCGGCCCACACACGCACACATACACACATCCATACGAAGATTTTCCAAAAATAATGAACTGAATTTTAAAAATCCTGTAAACCTTTCTAGGGTAAGTGTGGGTATTACTGCAAGAGTAAAATCTTATGGGAAACCCTCGAACATAGTATATGGTATTATTATGATTCTCTATGCTTTAAAAGGGCACTGTAATTAAACCAGCAGCTCCACAGTAATTTCGGCAGACACATTGGTTTCGAAATTATTTAATAAACTTATTTTCGCTTCTTATTATACAACTAAGGATCAATAAATATCATGGCCAAGCTACATTAGTAAACAGAATCAGTAAATTTGTCTAGGTACAAGCGAAATCTATTGGTTTAAAACTAGCCCTAAAATTGTGGTTGCTATCACAAAGATTCATCATAGTGGAAGAAAAAAGTTTATACACTCACACACGAAACATACACACACGAATATACGTACACTCACAGCACATACAAAACACATACACACACACACCCATGAATTGTCTGAAAATTTTCAATCACGCCATTGATCCGAATTCAGGAGAACATTTTTCAAATCAAGAGACGGTCATGGTCGTAATGGACAGAACGGGAACTACCAAGAGATGAAAGTAACACAAGTGCATACGAGCACGAGAAAAAATATAAAGCGAGTGGCAAAAGCGCGACGGAGCTGATTCAACACTCCACAGTTGAATTTATAGAGCATTAAAAGCATCTCTCTCTCTCTCTCTCTCTCTCTCTCTTTCTCTCTTGCACTCACGCGCGCTGTTCTCTTCTTCTTACGATTACAGTTCACAAAGTCACCGAGTAAAAAAAAGAAACGAGCGCATGCTCCGTCGATCTCGCGGTCACGACCGTTTCACAGTCGCGCGAGCCTTTTTTGCGCCCGCGCTATAAAAGAGTCTAGGGTGAACATACGAGCCAACGCCAGTGACGACTCGGAGTTAAGGCGTCGTGTCTTTTGCATTATTGAAAAACGTCGTACCCGCGTTCCTCTTCTCGATGTCGCGTCCCAGTCTGTGAACCTGGATTATTTTTGCACGACCTTTTTTTCGTTTACTGTCACGGCAACGTACCATTCGCGACGTTCTTCGAATCTACGTAGATATATAATACGGTTTTCGGCATGTAATTTCCGATTTTATAAAATAGTTAGCCAATTGGAAAGCTATATAAATGTTTTCATTGATTTTTAAGAAAATAATTAAATTTATAATATTGTAAGACGAAAAAACGACCTGATTCAGGTATAAATCATTTTATCAGGAAGAATCACACCTAACTTTCAAAAAAAGAAAATAACACTACTTAATAAATGCGAGATTTCCTTTGCCTTATACCGAGTTGACATGAGAAGATGAGGAGTATTTTACATTCGTATTCTCTAGTTTTATTTCATTTGTGGAATGTCTGTGTGACAATTTTTGCCAAAATGACTTAGGATTGAAGGGGGTATCTGGTCTGATAGGTGTGCCCCACAAAAAATTTGTATTTATTTTTTGTACCCGATTGTTTGGTCATTTCGGTCGAATGCTCATATCACCATATTGTGCACTTCTAACAAACGGAACGTCTGCAAAAGAAATACTAACTTATTTCTTCAAGTACATTAATTGCATTGACCTATGACTCACAGGGCGACAGTGACAAACTGTAAATTTCTACTTATTAATTCTGATGTACGTCTTGAACGTAGCATTACTAAAATGGTTATCTGCTGTCTCAAACAATTAAGACGCAAAATTGATAATGATGTCATTTCAGACATAATTTTCAAAGTAAAGTAATCACTGAAATTAGTTGAATTTATTTCATAACTTACCCAAAAAAAAGTTTTATATTATTTAAAAAACCATCTAATCCGAAATTCACTGACAATATTATCTAATTTTCTGTTGTCTGGAATTCGATAACACTGTGAACTCTATTCAGTTGGGAATGGTACATCAAAAGATCGCTAGTAACTACATTAGTGAGATTACTTTCGCAAAAAGAGAGTGAAATTACGTTTTAAATAGTGACATAGTCTTTTCTACGTTTTCATATTTCTATTAATTCTTTTCTCAATAATATGCGTTGTTATGGCTAACAATAGATAAATACTACACAGTTATTCCTTTAAAAATGATTAAGAATAACCAATACATGTATATTAATTTAAAAAATGTGCACTTTGAGAAAATACTGATGACCCTTTCATATATTTCTCGAAATAGCTAACTAAAATATCTGATATGAGCTTATTTTCCGGCTTACATTCCCATCTTCTAAATAACAAAAAATAAAAATAATAAAATTTCAGAAACATTTTTTGAAAGATAAAGACATTTTAAACAGCATTTCACTCTCCGGAATTCCTTTGATATATCCGTTAAGGGGGCCAGCCTGAGTTAAAGCCCTGAAAAATAGATTTTAGTATAATTAGTCAGGTAATAATTTTTTTAAATCCATATAAAAAAACAAATGTATACCTCAAA
>UXGD01007941.1:0-10206 GCA_900474315.1 Torymus auratus | reverse complement strand
GGATCACCTACTGGTTTTCGATTATTCAACGTTTTTTTACATAATATGAGGTATATGAGGTATAATGAGCCAGAAAAAACGTGTCGGACAGGTGTGCTCCTAAAAAAAATTTGTTGACCGTTTTGGAACACGAAAAGGGTAAAAAAAATTGTGGATTTACTCATATATTTCACATTTTTTAGCTACTTATTATGTACCGGAGAAAATTCTTGTAACCGTTACTTGAGAAGTATCAGACTGTTGGTGCAATAATATGTGGCACAAACATAAAATATAGTAACCATCTTTTAGTGTCTTGCTCTTACAGAGACCACCCCGTTTCATTATTCGGTTATTTGAGAAAGTAATAAAAATAATAATTTGATGGATTTTGTCTCGAATAAGTTATAACTTATTATTATGTACAAGATAATAATTCATTTTTGTCTTCGTAGAAATCAATAATTATAATTGAGCGTGAAAAGATTCTATCCAAGTACTGTTTCGGTTAGCTGCATCATATACAGGCGATATACTAGCCAAAATAATTATTGAATTGGCCTTCCTGTACAAATGAGGCAAGACGCAGAGCAGTTCAGTCTTGCTTAGAGATCAGAGCAGAACCGTCGAACCTTGAATTAATACCAGATATACTAGACACAGTCAGATATTAGAATAGATGTCGCATTATTGTATTAGTTTTTTCAGTCACAAGTATTTATTTATTTACCTATATCGAAATAGCTTTCTACACAAAAGATTTTTTTTTGTAAAAAATAAATTTTTTTATTTTTTTTCGGAAATACAGTCTATTTTTTGTCTGTATATCAAGTGAAACAAGCTACTTATTTATTAAATAGAAAATGGAAGTTACTTTTACTATTTACGCTATCTATAATATTAAACTGATTACAGTTGGTCTAACAATAATTTCTTTATTTCAATTGAGTTAAATACATTTCTTTTTGTTTAGTTTCATAGAACGCAATCAATTATTGTTATCGATTGTTTACCAAATAGCACTGGGATTCTTTACAAGCTGATTTTATAACGTTTTAGATTGTGCAGGTCGAATTCTCCGATAATAAATAAGAAACTTTACACATTTCAAAAGTATATTCAAACATAAATATTACAATATACTAATCTATAGGTATTCATTTCGAAAGTAAATTAAAAACGCGTGAAATATTCGAAAAACAATGATGCGGAAAACCCGGGAGCACCAAAAAATCCAGATCACACAAGCGAGCGTAAAGTAGATCATAGGCATACAGAACCATCAGTAGTATACAGGCCTTCCAAACACACCGAATGTATCTTTAGAGTGCGACAAAGACGCGTACGATGACGGAGGGGGTTCCCGACAAAGGGAGCATCGCTCTATAGTACGCAGTAGAATAGTACATACTTTATATTCTTTCTCTATATATACACACGCTGTAGTCTGTACGAAACTAGGAGCCTAGGCGCGCGAGCGCGTGAATGGTATTATGGTGGAACACTGTTATAACTAAGAGAAGTGGGGAGGCATTGAGTCTTCCCATATATCGCGCGGCTCATGCGTGGTACGATGATCGAGGCGATGATGCTTTCCACCATCTCAAAAAAAGGTTGCGAGACCCGCGCTCAGTCGTAGCTCGTAGCACGTGCTTGAGTAGATCGGTGCGCGCGCGCGCGTTTAGTGATGCGTGATTATGTGCGGAAGAAAGGGATCGATGGCTGCGCAACAAATGTCGCCACGCCTTTTTCAGTGATATTACAGTGTACGGAACGAAATTACGACGGGTTATCTTTGAAATTAGATCGTGCCTTTACATTTCGTAAACTATTATCTGTTTTTTGTCAACCGCACTTAAAGAACGAAGGACGTGCGCGTGCGTGAAAGAAACAACGCACGCCAGAGACACTTCCTGCTTTCTTCCGGAAAAAGTGACAAACTGTCACCTCTCTCTCTATAGAAAGAAAAAATATCACGCACCTCATATCGCGTATAAATATACGAAAACTTTATCGTCGCGATGATGAGTGCTGAGAGGGCGCTCCACTCTTGTTAATATTTTAGGCGAGAGTAGCGCACGGACGGCGCGCGCGTACATGTGCGCCGGCGAGATATAGCGCACGCGCCGCTGCCGCAGCAATCTAGTACGGCGGCAGCATGTTCGGCTTCCAGTCGCTCTTCAACATATTCTGGGTGCTCCTGGAGATCGTGGGGCTGACGGGCCAGGAGGCGCCTCTGCCACAGCTACCCGGCCTCCTCTTCCCCAGGGAAAGCGAGACGCGCGAGGTGAGTGCAGAATGCAACATACAGTTTCTCTCATCGCGGAATTTGAATTTCGCCAATGCGCGGTTTCGCGCGCGCTCCGTGTTTATAGCGTATATATATGCAGCATGCAGTGCGAGAGCAGCAAACAATGTAGAGAAAAGAAGAGAACCGGATAAGTCCGGGCGCAGCGACCGCGCGCGAGTACTTCTCGACCAGTGATGTGTGTGTATGTATCCCTTTGTCGCTTTATTCGGGTTATATTAATAATGCACTTTTCGCAATGAGGCCGGCTTTAGTTGAATTGGTAATTTACTGTTTGTGCGGCATCGTATATATACAATGAAAATTGAGATTATTGCTGACGCGCGCTTATTCTATTGAGGTGCTGTGTATATGCTGGTGCATGTGTTTACGACTTTGTAGAAATTTTAGATTGCGCGATGGGATGTTGCGCTCTTTATACGTGCGCCCTATTCTATTGAAAATTTTGTGCTAATTGAAAGGTTTTCTATAAAAAAAATCGTCACGGAGGTTGTAATTAACGTTAACTTTGTATATGATTAGATAAAATGTTGCAAATGTAAACATGTGCTATCGCAATTCAAAGATTACTTATTTTATCTTTATATATATCAACTGACATACATCACACTTTATGCCCCGTTATAAATTGCGCTACCTTTGCTATCGCGAATACATTTTGCATCTTATCGACAATTTAAATAAACCGGCATTTGTATATATATGTAAAAAAAGGAGAAAAAAGGCGGCACCGCCTCGTCCTTTGTCAAGCGGTCTTCTTTTTCAGCGGTACGCTTTTACTCTCCTACTTTTCTATTCAAGATTTCGTAACGCGCCCGAGCGTATTTACAAGGCCCCTCGAATGTCTCACGCACGCGAGGGCCTCGCACGCGCGTGTTATTTAACATCGTCAAATTCGGCTCACAAGTACTATAAGTATACCTCTAGGCGCCGGAGGTATTAAAACACGAAGGAAGGTCAATTATAATCCCATTCGCCGCGTGCGTTAGGCGGTTGGCTCACATTCCGCCTCATTCGCGGCCGCGCCATCGTTCGAATAAAGAAAACAAACTCGCGATGACATAACGCGAGGACACTTCCGAAATAAAAATCAATTAAGGAAACGCATGTAATAGCCTGAGTATATATAGGTGTGCAGATATATACATCCATGTGTATAGCGCGTGCGGTCGTCGTCCTGCCGCGCGGGGGAGTGAGCCCCTCCTGGCGCCAAAGCAGTATAGCGGGAGTCGCGCGTCCGAGTCGATATTTCCTTCAGGGCACTGAGCAGCAGCAGCAGCAGTAGGAACGAGAGACGGAGCTTTTCCCCTCGATCGCAATGCCGCGCCGTCCTTTACTCACCCCCTGCGCCTGGCTATCCCGGGGATATATGACGTCACGTAATTTTTCACCCGCGCGCTTAGAGCCGATCGATCCGCGCGTAGCCGGCATGTAAACAGAGGACGAGTAGTTCCATCGCTCCTTATTACCATTGCGTTCGAATGTTGCCCGAGTGGAAGTGTGCGTGCGCTATTGTCAAAGTGTGCGTGCCGTACCTTCGGAGTATTTGGGTGTTCACGATTGTATCTGTATAAGCACGAGATGAAAGACGTTTATTCATGTTATAATTAGATTTATACTTTGTGATACTTATCAATATTTTATTTTTATTTGCTTTAAAATCTGTAGATACACTCTGTGTTACGATCGATATGTATAATGAATTCTATTTCAACAAGGAAGCTCCGACGACTTTTTATAAATAAATATCGTAGGAACTCAGCGAAAATGTTCTTTGAAGGCTAAATTTATCGTCCGTGTCAAGAAACTCTATACGCCATTGACCATATTATCACGAAAATAGTCCATAAAATATATCAGATATATGCAGGTATTTTAAATCGGAACGGCAAAACCATACTAATTTTTAGAGTCACATTTGTGTATTAAAAATAACGTTATTCAACACTGTAAAAATTCAAAACATCGTATTAGGAAAAATTGTTGGTCTCTCGTTGGCTATAATACGTAAAAGATTACAAAGCAGACGCACGTGTCTGAAACTAGTTCTTCTTTTCCGAAAATAGTTTTTCTTTTCTCACGGCCACGATAGATTATTTTCGCTGGCCCGCGCGGCGACTTTAAACACTCTCTCTTATACTCTCATTACTCATCATCTAGGTCAAGTCACTCGATGGATTCTGGGACTTTTTGGCGCCGCCCGATGAGGACGTGGAGCGCGGCCACACCGAGGCATGGTATACCATGGGGCTGGCCAAGGTACAATATTCCATTTTTTCTTTCCTCGAAAAGACTCCAGATCGAAGGGACAAAAAAAAGTTACATTAAATTTTGATATTAACAGGCCGGCCAGGTGATGCAGATGCCGGTGCCCTCGTCCTACAACGATCTGACAACCTCGAGCGAGCTGCGCGATCATGTGGGCCCGGTTTGGTACGAGCGTACCTTTTTTGTACCGGCGTCCTGGCAGAATAAACGTGTCTTCCTAAGGTTCGGCTCCGTTAACTATCTAGCTCAAGTGGTGAGTATATGGCACGAAGAATCGAGATTACAGCGTTTTTGTACTCTTCGGAAGGGAGATGATACATAGAGTGAATTGTCGTGTTGCGTAGGCGCTTATCTTTTCGTTTTCATTTTTTTCTTTTTCGCAACCGATAGCAGATAAGTGCAGCTAGTGCGAATTTTCGCACTTTTGATAACGATATGGCGATCGGTCGAATTTTTTAACTCTGATATTATATATACAAACATAATAAAACAATTTAATTTAACACGGTTATTAGAGTGTAGTCTTTGCAAAAATTTGCAGGTGAGCGAATAAGGGATGAACTATTGGAAGGAAAATGACGCGAAATAAATTCATGGTGAGAAAAATAAGTCTAGAAAACAAATTATATCGTAAACTGGTTAGGTCAGATCTTCAAGAATTTGTATTTATCGCTATCTTTTCCGTTTAGTGAATAACGCAATTAACAATTAAGCTTGAGATAGGAATAAAGCAAGATCGATTGTTCAGATTTCCAAGAATAAATTTGATAAAAATTACTTATAGATATAGTGTTACAGTTTAATAACAATGTACAGCATACGAATATTGAATTGGATACGATATCACAGAAAAATCTTTACATAACAATACTAATGAAATGTAACGGGGTCATTATGCCGATAGCAATCGACCCAATGATTAATCCATTTGCTTTTTTCTACACAAACATATACATCAAACCTCTAATTATGTTGACTTAATTCAGTGGCTGAACGGGAAATTCTTGACAAATCACGAAATAGGGCATTTGCCCTTCGAAGCGGAAATCACATTGGGGGTGAAGTTCGGCGGTAAGAACCGCGTGACTGTAGCTGTCGACAACATTCTCTTGCAGACAAGTGTACCTCAGGGAAAAATTGAGGAAATTCAATCTGACAATGGCACCATCAAAGTGCAAACTTATACTTTCGACTTTTTCAACTATGCTGGTATCCACAGGTATATGTTCTGAATACTTACTGGCTTAATGAATTATTGTTATAATGCATGCACAGTATAAATTTAGTGTATTTTCTAGTATTATTTTATAATTTTTAGATTTAAAATATAAATTTTAAAAAACCACATTCACTTGTGCTTTTTTAGTATGTGCAGAAAATTTGTATTTCCCCCGCACTATTGCAAAAAATATTGTTTGTTCCTCGTGGAAAGCCGGGTTTTCCCACTCAGGTACTTAGTGATTGCCGGGCAGGAGTATAATCTGCGAAATTCCATTTCCTACACATATAGTAATAATATGTAGCTTTACATATCAAATTGAAATTAATACCAACTGGATTACTCTTACAAAAATGGATAATTTTCAAATAAAAATATATATTGATTTAAAAAGAACTGTAAAAGAAAGTATCTCTCTTTATTCGTTTAAAAATGACGTCGGTTTTTGGAAAACAATATCGTCAAAAATTTCATTTCTCATATGTATTCTCAGGCCGGTCCTACTGCACACGAAGCCGCTCGCCTACATCGAGGATATCACGGTAACGACAAACCTGATCAATGGCATCGCTATGATCCGTTATGCGGTCGACATAGCCGGTTTGAAACCTGGTGACGACTACAACTGCGACGTGAATCTTATCGACGCCGAGGACAAGCGCGTGACCAAGGGTTCGCTCGACAGCGGTCGCGAGGGCGTGCTCAAGCTCGTCTCGCCAAAGCTCTGGTGGCCTCGCTCCATGAGCGAAGAGCCCGGTTATCTGTACACGCTCGAGGTAAAACGCGGACGATCGAATTTTCATTTCGCTACTTATCTTTGCTATCTTTTATACCGCGTCATTTCTAAAGATATACATAGTATATGTATTATATCTACGTACAAAAGTACTGTGTTGAATCATTCAGAAATTTAAGTGATTCACTGTGTAAATGGCCATGTTATGTTATCTTTTGTTTCGTATAGCTTCAGAAATGTGGAGTACTGTGTTTACGAAAGGAAACTAATTGGGTTAAGGCCAAGAAAAATTGTCAATAAAGTTATAAACTAAGTAACTATCACCTCCGCGGGATAATATAGATTTTTTCTTCATTTTTAATCAGAAGTATCTTAGAACTTGTTAGAATCATGGCAATTATAACAAAGAAAATTTTTTGCAGGTGATTTTTACTTTAACAAACACATCAGTGAAGGACATTTATAGATTACCGATAGGAATTCGAAATCTCAGGTGGACAGATACTGCTCTGTACATAAACGAAAAACCGATTTACTTCCGCGGATTCGGTAGACACGAAGATTCGGCGATCAGAGGACGCGGATTGGATCTACCGACCGTGATAAGAGATCACGAACTGCTCAAGTGGGTCGGAGCAAACTCTTACAGGACTAGCCACTACCCCTACAGCGAGGAAGTCCTCGATGTCGCTGATAGGTATAACAAAGTATTAAGTATATTTTATTACTTTTCTATTTTTCATTGTTGAGAAATAGGAATAAGGTTTATTCAGATATAAAGATTAGGGATCATAAAAGATAAGATGGATTTGTTAAAAAAAATCTCTTTTATTACTTAACTTTGCAATTTGAAAATCGAGTTTGTTCCTTTTAACAGAAATCGTTAATTTTATAAAATTAGCAGAAAAAATTTGTACCGGATTCAAAGACTTATCTATATAGAATAGCGCTTTCCTTTCGGTTCAATGATTATAGACTGAACCTTAAGTAGAACACATTTCAGATACGAAAATATAAATAAAGTCGCAATAGTGCGGGCGATAAAGTTTAAAAGAAAAACGTTTTAAGCGTAAATTATTTAACTTTAAAAAAAACTTTTATTTACGAATTTCAAAATTTACTAAACACTAAAATTTAAAGTAAATTTCAAATATCATGACTATTGTATATACTTAACAAAATAATATAAGTATATTAAAATTATTTTAAAAATGCGCAATTCTTTGACAGTCGAACCTTTTTTTATTAATTCTAATAAAATATAATTATTCTCCCACGAAGTGCAGCGATGATTTTGTTCTACCATATAATAAAGCTCTAACAACTACTAAAAAAGGGCACTAAATTTTGTTTTAGAATGGGATTTCTCATCATCGACGAGTGTCCCTCGGTCGACACGGACAATTTCACGCCGACGCTGCTGCGCCGTCACCAGGAGTCGCTGTCGGAACTCATTCGCCGGGACAAGAATCGTCCGTCTGTCATCATGTGGTCGATCGCGAACGAGCCGAGGACGGGGAACTACGAGGCTGGCATGTACTTCAAACAAGTGGCCCAGCACACCCGATACCTCGACTCGACACGTCCAATTACGATGGCCATCGCCGTCTCCTATGACGTACGTATTCTCTTGTCGCGGAATTAGTTTCGAAAACGAAAATCTCCTAGTTTCGTGGTTATATTGGCAATGCCAATGATATTCAGTTTCACCTATACATTGAGATAGAATTATCTTTATCACCCATTGAACGATTAGCATCGAGTGGTATTACATTATGATACCGCAGTTTGTAACCGATTTTCAATAACGTAGAAACCTAGCTTATTTTGTTCCTACAATTTCTTTTCCATATTGTATTATATGAGTTGTATTGGGAGAACCATTTTTTTCTGGTTGATTTTTCTATTATGTATACTTATTATCTTATCTAATACCTATAACCCACTTCGCATATAACAGAACTATACAACTGTTATAATAAGGGATTAAATGATACGTATACTATAACTAAAATAAGTGTTACGATCACTTATATATGTTCAATAGCCGACTTTTATCGCGATATTAATTACATATAATAGTATAGATAATGGAGTATAATATTCTTGTAAACAATTTGAATATTTTACTTCTATGAAAAATTGAAATCAAAGTATATTATAACGTGTTGTTATTCGATTTCGGTATAGTAATTTATTTCTAATGATTTTATATTATAAGACGTCATAAAAGCTGGGGCCTTTTACATTTATTATATTTTCAGTGAACTAGCTTAATTAACAAATTTGAATATTGATAAATTGGTGCCTTTTTCAATAAAACTGATGAAAGAAATTATAATTGACCATGTTACAGGTTATTTTTAATAAAAATTCTAATCAACATGGTTTGAATAATTATATTCCTTATGGTTTGTTTACAGCAAGATTATGCGGGTAAATACGTCGATATTATAAGTTTCAACAGGTACCATGCCTGGTACTTAAATCCTGGAAGAATAGATACGATAACAAAGAATATTGTCCAAGAAGTACGAAATTGGCACAATAGATACAAAAAGCCAGTTTTAATATCGGAATATGGAGCTGATACCATGTCTGGATTGCATGAGGTATTATTTAATTATATATCTAAACAAAACAGAAGTCTATTACTCAAAGCAAAAAATCGATTAAAAAATTGTTCTTTTTCATAGAATAGTCACTTTACCATTATTTTGAGTAAAAATTTAATTGTATGCAATTACTATGAAGTTTTACACTATTGAAAAAAATCAAATCTAGACAACAATAATTTAGTCTAGGAGCTACAATAAGACTTTTGAGCGCACCAAAATCCATGCATGCTATAGAATGAGTTTTTATTTGTTTTTGACTCGCTAAATCTGAACATCTTATTATAGACAATCTTTATAAACACTTAAAAAAATGTAATATTTACAAAATGTATATTTCTTATGATTTTTTAGCGAAATTAATCTTATCCATTATTATGTAAAACCTATCGTTTACGAAAAATGAATTGAAAAAAACGCCATTTTTGCAAACTTCACTCACTTTAATATACACATCTGCTTTCAATTTTTCAAAATTAAAATTGATTAAAAAGATTGTATTCTAAAACTTATGATAATGCAAATTTGTGATTACAACGGTATTTATTAATAGCGAATTTTAAGAATCAGCCAATGTTTCGTCGACTCGTCAGTTCGTTTGTAAGACGGTATATAACTTGATAAAGCTGTTATTAAACAGTTTTGGAAATTTTTTTCTTGAAAACTATAATAACGGATTCTATCTATAAAAAAAAGTTGTAAAGTCTCAGAGTGCGCTATATTGTAGCTCTTAAACTATTTTTTGCCTAGTGGGCCGAAAGTACCACTTTTGCTCCCGGCGCCCGATCGCGAATGTTGTATTTTGGGCCTCACTATAGACAACAAAAATCGTATACTAACCATGAGAGCAAATAAAGAATGCCTCAGATCGCCATGTTTGTCACCCGAGCCGAAGGCGAGGCAATTATTACATCCGATCTGGGACATTCTTTACTTTTGCTCCCTAGTTGCGTAATATACTATTGTTTTACTATGAGTAATTTTCATTAAACAACATGACATTTCGCACAGAGAGAAGAAAATCTTTACATTAAAGAAACGTCATTAACTATAAACGAACGGACGTTTGGATACGGACAAA
>UXGD01007940.1:0-10206 GCA_900474315.1 Torymus auratus | reverse complement strand
CTTCAAAAAAATGAGAAAATTTTAGTGATTTTCTTACTCTATTTTTAATAGCCTATAACTTTTATAAAAATCGACATCGAAAAGATGATTTCTTCGTCTGTAATTGATATTGTTGTCAACTTATGAATCTTCCATTTTGAATCGGCTATTTTTATTTCACACATAGCATATAAATTAAGTGAGTTATATTGTGGAACGAGAATTTTGAATGCATTTGTTTTATTTCTAAAATAAGATAGAATCATACGATCCAAATATTATTTAAAACCAAAATAATAAATATATTGCATATATGTATATTAATAAAACTTGTTACTGAAATTTTTAATATGATTATTATAAAAAAGTTGCTTTCTCAAAGAAATAGATTTCTATTTATATTTTATCTTAAAATACAATACAAAACTAAATTTTTCTGTGTAGTTATTTTTGTAGATACTCTCTAAAAGAAGAAATAATAATTAAAAAATTTTTTTTTTAGTTAGAAATAATAATTTTTAATATTACTGATACTAACATTGATGTCAATTTATTCAAAATCATTGGTGTACATCTTTTACTTTATTTATCACATCCAAGTTAGAAAAGGAGTTTTATTTTGCATGAAAAATGTGTATTATATATTCCGAAATATATTTGATAATGCATGCACATTTTTGAAAATTACTATGTTAATAGTTATATATTATTACTATTTAGTGCCATTTCTATACAAATTTAAGCTATCCGTATTATGCATGCAAAAAGAACGAAACAGCAATCCTCAGAGCAAAATTTCTTTCATATTGAAATTCAATTACATCGGCCTGGTCGAATGGTATGTGATCCATATTTTCTTCACTATTGCAAGGCGAAAATTCCAATACCTGGAATATTGCGTTTTACATATATTTTTTACTTATTTGAAACATACACGCTTTTAAGAATATTTTTTCACAACAGGAATGGAAAATATCATTAAACTAGCTTGCATTTACGAAAGACAGTTTATTTTCTGTTTTTATTTAGTTTTATAATGAATCACAATTAAAGCTTTTATTTAATTTGAAAAGAATGTCAAAATAAATTAAAACTTTAGTTTTTTCTATAACATGTATATCCCAGACAGCACAACTGTTCGCCATCATGTATTCAAAAAGAATTCTTGAAAAGAATTCAAATAGAATTCTTTAGCTATAGTTCATAAAGAACTCGTAATGCATTAAAAGTATTCATAATGAATTACGATATGTCCGGTGATAGTCAATCACCACATATTCTATATATAGAATTGAACCCAATTTTTATGAAGTATTTTAATAAATAAACAACTATCTTCAAACGTTGATTAAAATTAAATATAAATCATAAATTGCATACCGATATATATATATATACATATATATTAATTCATTATGAAATATAAAACTTGCCAAGCAGGACGCTGTCGCGTCCTCGATAAGTATATATGGCAATATAATTTATAAGTTTGTATAAAAATGAAAAGTTTTAGAATTTAAAATATCTAAGAATTATAAAGCAATAAATACAAGTATATTTGTTAACAATAAATACACTATAAAAATAATGAAACGATAACAGTATTTAATTTGATCGATAGTTGATAATAACACATTTCACGTTAAAATCAAACATATTGCTTCCATCTGTAGATAAACGTTCGAAAACAGTTGACAGTCGCCGGGAGAGGCGCTCGCGCTTTCATAAAAACATTCGACAGATTCCGACGGAATTCGAGCACGACCATCCGAGATGCGCGGTGTAAACGGCATAAGGTTAGGCTAGATTGCTATAGAACGATTACCAGAGTCCACAGAGCGAACTCCCGAGAAGTAGGTACACGCTGAAACGCACAGCCGGCCGGGTTTTTCTTCATATCTGTCGACCGGTGCACGGGGAAACGTGATAATCAAAGAAAATGCGACGAGATTTTCGCATAAAGGTGGACATTTCCCGGCTCTATCAAGATGCCCGACAGTATAGTTGGATATTTGTCGATAGTGTGAAAATTCATGCAGTGTTTCAGCTAGCTGATCATGTAAAAAAGCTTTTCAACATCAACGAACCGTTTCACTTACTTTCAAGATTCGACGACACCTATTATTTTCTTCCCTTCCAAGAAGACATCCGGATATTAGAAAATAATGATACAGTCATGTGAGTATTTTATAAGTACTTCAAACTTTCTCAATTTATTTTTTAGATAACTTCGTCGCAAAATATTTATTTATATTATATATTTGTAGTATTTTTATATACAATAATGGATTAAAATGAAATTTTTAGCATTGTTCCTGGAACTGGCATTTCTAATAATAATGGTGAAGCAAAAAATGGTACTGAATCTCCTTCGCAATCCTTACAGCCACAAATACAAATGCAAACACAAGTAGATAAATTGAGCAATGGTTTTGTTGATTCTACAAAATCTAAACAAACAGAAAGCATTGACGGTTCTGAAAAGTCATCCTATGTTACTGAAAAATCATATTCTGGAAATGCTACTCCAAATATATCAAGTAAATGATGACATTTAAAATAATATTTATTATTTCACTGCGTATTTATTTTAAAACTATTTTCGACTATTCAGGTGCTGGTTCAATTAATTATAGCTTATATCGTACAGCATTACACGATACAGCCATTAATGATTCAGCCATAAATGATACCAAGGACTCAAAAATAACAGAAGATAATTTCACTGAAGATAACAGTTTAGTTGAAGAAACTACAGGATCGAATAAAAGAAAGCGGGTTCGTAAGAGGAAGTCGAAAAAGGTATCTGAAATAGTACCAGAAACTGATTCATCAACTTTGGAAACATCGGGTAAGAAACCAAAGATTATTGATTCAATTTTGATCTCATCTGGAAAACATATTCGTTTCCAAGGTCTTGATGATGAAGATTCAGCTTTTGATACTAATGCTCAAAATGACAATAGTATGCAACGATTGTTCTCAAATGGTGATATTAAAAACAAGCAATCTGTAAATAAGGAACTTGCTAGTCTTTTAAATTTGAGACAAAGTTCTACACCTCTAACTTTTACACATAAAAAAGCAAAAAGAGATTATGTACCAGAACAAATAAATGAAGTGAGCGCAGAAATGAGTATGGACACTAGTGAAAAAAGAAATAAATCCCTTTCAAACTTTAATTCAACTAACTCAACAATTGAATTAGAAAAAACTAAAGAAAACTCTCAATTAAGTAAAAGTAATGCAGACAATGAGACTGTATCATTCAAGGTATCATCTCATTAAACATTAGTTTGATTTTTTAATAAAAATAAAAAATAAAAGTAACAATCATTTTTTATATTTTTAGGTATTTAGAATGGGAGCAGATTATACTCCACAATTATCCAGTGTGATACTAGGTAAAATTTTATCTTATAATCAAGAAGGATCTCAGTATACATTGAAAATATTACGTAAGTATATTTTACAAAGTAATGTTCCCAAACTATAATAAAAACCTTATTATAAAATTGAAAAACTTATAGATGGAAAAGACCAATTAGAAGATCCTCATGGTAAATTTTCTCTTCCCAATGACGAAGAAGAAAATGATGAAGGAAACGATATTGTAACTTTAGAAAAATCCCAACTTCTTGAGTTATCAAAAGTTACAGCCATTTGAATTTCTCCATAACATTAGTATTTATCTTATTATTGTTTATATTTTAACTTTGTGTAAGTATTTATTAGATATGATAAGAATTTTTCATCTTGCATATAACAAGAATCAATGACCAAAACATTAAGTTAATAATTTTTGTTATAATTGTGAAGGACTTAAATTGCATTTTATAATTTAATAGTTTATTTTTTCGAGTTAAAACAATTAAGTGCAAGTTTTGTATTATATACATTTTTGTAAAGTGTTATAAATCTTTATATAATTTATAATATTTAAGTAACATCTTTAAACTTTTCAGTTAAAAAGCACATAGTCCAAGTCTTCTTTTAATCGCAGCGACTTTAGATTGTTTTCAAAAACACCATTCGTCATATCCTGTAAATTAGTTTTGTTTAAAATATTTTGTTTTTTGTTTTACTTGACTTTGTAAAACTTACCAGTTTTACACAAATAATAAAAGGTGGTTGAGCCTTTCTAAAATGCAAAATAGGAATAGGATCCTTAGCTTTTCTTTTAAAAGGATCGTAAGGTGTATACTTTCTTCCTATCTTCTTTTCGTCTATATCACATAGGGCAATAACTTTTTTCTTAAATGAAATTCATATACATTAGAGATGTGTCTATTTTATGACTAAATTTTATATAATATATTTTGTAATAAATATTTGCATGAAAAAGCTAAATTTAATTTTACTTGAAATTGATAATTTAAACTCCGGAAGAATTGTCGACCCTGTTTTCCTGCATTCCATATTGTAAATTTTGGCCAATATTCCAAAACCTTTTTTTCCAGTCTGGCAATCCTAATTTGAAATATTGTTTTTCTGTCATGTAAAAAATGACATTGAAAAATTGAAATATTTAATATTTAATATATAGTAAATTAATAAAAGTTATATAACATACTGTTGTATAGAAAATGTAGTTGCCCCAGGATGATATAAATATTCTAAAATAATTTCATCAGCTCTTAATATATTTCCCTTGTTATCTAGATGTGAATAAAAAAAAATTAAGTCTTCTGGTGTGCCATAGCCTTCTTCAGAAAATCCACCAGGAACACTAAAAATTTTCACATTAATTAAGACTTTTATTCATTCTCATCTTTAAAAATATTTCAAGTAAATAATAATTTACTTATTAAAAACATTTCTGTGACAAAACCAAGTGGGCATTATTACTGTTGGTCCATGAGATGTAAAAACTTGTATTTGAAGTTGCTCTTTGTTAAGATTATTTGCCCACCGTACAAATCTTTCTGTTGAATTGTCTGGTTTTCTTTTAAACTTACCTCCAATAATCTATGAAAAATAATTTGTCTTAATTATTTGTTACCATTACAATTTTAATTATAACTTACTGCACTGGGACTTTCTTTGGCTAATTTATATTGAACTTCTAAACGTTGTGGAAGCATAATATCATCCTAAAAATATTATTTTAGTTTTAAATGTTACAAATCAAAATTGAAAAATATAAATAATGTAATTACAATATCTTGAAAACATAAATAATCCCCAGTTGATATTTCCACTGCTCTATTTTTTGCATATCCAACTAGAAATACAAAATAAAAGTTTCAACGTATATATAATAATATTTTTAATAGAATATGAAATCAAAGAATCACCTCCTTTTGGATAACTTGTTAGATTTTTAAAAATATTTAATGAAATAGACAATTCATTTAATTTTGCTTCCCATTTTTTTAATAATTCTAATGTATTGTCCGTACTTGCATCGTCACATACTGCTATTTCTAGGTGCATGGATGGTATAACTGTTTGCTTTATAATTGATTCGAAACAAGTATCGATCCAAAGCTCTCCATTGTGAATTGGGATAATAATTGACTAAATATTTTAATGCATTAGGATTTCAATAAACTTTATATTATTCGATAGAAAATATTGAGAACATTGTTTAAAAACTTACAATTAACGGTTTGATAGTATTTAAGGCCATAGAAGCCACGAATATTTTTCATGATCATAAAAATATGCAGTTTAAAAATTTTATAACTTATTTATCACAGGTCCGTCTAACCTATCACAGAATTTAAATTTACAATTTGGAAAATGGTTTATCAAAAAGGCACATTTTCAAAGAGAACAATCATTAGAATATTTCAACAATTCAATACACAATTATTTGTATATTATTAACTGACATTAACAAAATAAACTATGAAATAACAAAACAAGAATGTTTATAACTGCGTACGAGGCTACGGGCACGTAGGTACCGTCGTACTGTTGTCAACCTGTCGTGATTTCGGCTGCTTTACCATTTATGGCTAAAAACACGCCCTCAAAAAGTAATCTACTCTACCGACTTATGGTTACAACATCATGCACATATCCAGTAAAAAGTTATCTTAGCCCAGTATATTATAGAATTAAAGAGATTTTTATTTAGTGTATCTAATTGTTAAAAAATTATGTCCAAATTAGCACATTTTGACGATTGTAAAACGGGATATTATTCTACAATTTTACTTCGATTTTCAATTTTTAAAGCTTATAATATTTTTATATTGCATTTATACAAGATTACGAAAATTAAAATTTGATTATTTGCTTTATATAATTATTTATCGCAGTTTTAACGTTAAAAACTAACTTTTGAATAGCATGTTACGGGTCATATACAACCTTAAACATGAATCCGTAATTTTTACTCTTGAAGAGAGGTAAGACATTGATTATTTACTTTATTATTAACTTTTGAATACATAAAACCTTAAACATGAGTCCGTAATTTTTACTCTTGAAGAGAGGCAAGAAAACGAGAAATACCTATCCAATCTCAAATACAATTAATATAAATTGTTTTATTACAGGATGTTTCATGTTATAACTTACAGACAGAAATAGTATTTTTACATTGATTTGAAATCTCAAGTTACAGTCTTCAACATATTTGTATATATTTGTTAGTACGAATAGATGGAGTGTTTGAGAAAAATGCATTTTTCTGTCAAGTGCACTTTTAAGTAAAAACTGCATATCACGCATTTTTTAATTTTTATTAGAATATACATCATGCAATGCCTGAAAAAGAAGTTTTTGTAACGCATGTCCGATTTTCGCTGTTTTCGGCCTAAAAAGAGGTTGACAGTGACTTTTTTTTTGATAGACTGAATAAAAAATACTTGTTTTCCCGGTGGGCGCAAATGTATCTTTTAGAAGATTCTTTTGCGCCCGCTGCTTTAAAACTGCGTAAAATCGCAAAAATTAAACTTGATCTACTATAAATTTGTGCATGCATGTTTTTCATGGCTTCTTTTATTCAGAGATAAATCCAAATAATTTTAAGAAAGAAGCAAAAATTGAATGAATTGTTTATTTATTTAATCTTGGTATCAAGTAACAAAACTAATTAAAAATTACATATAACAATTTTAAATGAATAATTAATTTATAAAATATACAAATTATAAAACAACGTTTTAATGTTTAATAATATTATTTCATTTTTTAATGTAACTTTATATAAAAAAAGCAGTTAAGCTCGCTTTTTAGGCTCAAAAACCACGAAAATCAATACATGTATCAGAAAAAATATAGTGTGCACCTAGGGCTAGTGGGCCTTTTTAGACCGAGTGGTGGAGTCCGCAGTACTCGTCTTCGGTTCGCAAACGCACTCGCCTTCGGCTCGTGCTCGTAAA
Source organism: Torymus auratus (assembly GCA_900474315.1). Taxonomy (NCBI): domain Eukaryota; kingdom Metazoa; phylum Arthropoda; class Insecta; order Hymenoptera; family Torymidae; genus Torymus; species Torymus auratus. The sequence continues at coordinate 2,890 of UXGD01007940.1, read as the reverse complement.
AAGCTCCTGTTTACGCCCTAGGTACACAATATACTATTATGCTGAGTAAGATAATGCATAGTTTACTCAAAGACATGAAAAATCTATTACCGAAGTTAAAATAGTATATTACACGATGGCCCTCTTTGCCCCCATGTTGCGTATACGATTTTTCATCATACCTGGGCCGAAAATACCAAATTCGCGTTTCGGAGCCGGGAGCGAAAGTGGTACTTTCGGTCAGGGTATGGTGAAAAATAACTTTGAAAAATAAAATTTCAAAGTTACGTACAAGATATGCTTTATGCTTTTGATCATTTTTGTGTATGCATTACTACAATCGATTTTGTTATTATATATTTGATGTGCACTTATCTATTTTAGTTTTCATATCTCCAGGATCTATATTTACTTATTAAAACTCATTAAAGTCGTTTTTTACGTGGATTATTCATTTTATTATCGAAATAGTTTTTTCTATAGCATTTTTCACTCTTTATAAATGGAACAATTTTATACAATAAACAGTAATATCATCCGAAAATTTAAAAACGCATACACTTTTCGGAATATTATTGATAATAAAGACGGCATAAATCGCATAAAGTAGAAAGCTGAGAACGTGTCCTTGGACTCTCTTGTACACTATCCTCATTTTGTTACCTGCGATTTGTAATGTGACGAGTTTTTAAGCTATTTACTGTTTTTAAAAAGTTAGAGTATTTCTCTAATTACATTGTCAACTTTCTTACATCTAGCAATGCGGCTCATGTAACTTTTGTATGATCCCTTGAACTGCTCTCGACTGTTCACATTTAAAATCCATAATTACTTTATTAATTCTAGGAAGTTTTTGGAAGGAAGTTTAATTTATAGTACATGTTATATTTTTCAAAATTAATTTTTATAGAGATGGCGTTTAATGATGACAACGTCAGTTGTCCTGATTAAAATTCATATTTTGTCTGCACATGATCTTAAAAGTAAGCTATTTAGTCGGAAAATGTCTCTTTTATTGATGGTACTCTGCAAGAAATTATTTTACGAACAAGAGCAAAAAAGATTAAGTATAAAACTATAGACAGGAATAACTCAAACTTGAGTTTTGAAATAAATTAATTTTTCAGAAAACTATAATCAAAGAGTAAGAAAATGAATTAGAAATGTAGTTCAGTCTTTTATAAGGGAATTTCCTTACGTATCATTTCCATACGAAAGATATTAAATGCAGAAGATATATATTATATTATTCTCATTAACTCACGATTAGATGCCCACCGTAATATTAATACGACGGGGGTATAATTCCAAAATAAGGAAAACTCATATAAGCCAATGAAACACAATCTTTTAAATAAAATAACATGTATTGGATAATTTATTAAGTATAAATATTGAACAACTAACATATTCTACGAGACGTTTGCGAGATAAAAAATTATTACATCCAATTTAGATGGTGACTTGTCAATCTGAAAAAATCTCGAGAAAAAAACAAAAAGGTCAACTAATAAGCAATTTAGTTGCTAAGCAAACTGACCATCGTCCTTGCAAGCCGCCGCGCCTCTCTCGCTTGCCTCTCTCTCATACCTCTTGCCATCATCTCTTTCTAATCTCCCTAGCTATTCCAAAATACGGCCCCAGAGAGGAATAACATCTCTCCATGCTCGTGGCTTTATACTGTACGATCGTGAAGCTACCTCCTGTAGCTCCGTATCGTGACAGCTGACCCACCAACGGTAGATTTTAAACTCGCAAAAATTTTACAAAACGTTTTGACATTGTATTTATTTCAGGCTGGGTGTACTTATTTAAGATTTTCTTTTCATATTTCTAAACATATTTTGTATTGCAATATAATAGTTTCAATTTCAATGTTATACTTTTAATTTGCATCACTAGATTGGATTTTTTGATAAATGCTCATCTATATCTTGCTACTTAACCACTTCCTATGACAACATATTATAATAAGATTTTAAGATTATCTAAAAGGCGTGTCTTTCAATTTTACGTTTTTCGTGTTTTTTCCCTTTCCTTTATGATAAAAAATATATTATTAAACTGAATATATTATTAAATGGACCTTTTTTTCTCAAGATATGAGCTATCTGATCTCAAACATGCTTCATTTTATTGAAAAAATATATCATATTGGTCATCGCTCGGTAATTACTTACATTACAGAAACGATCAGAAAAAATTATAAAATTATTATGTATTATTATGTTGACTATTTTTCACTATGATTTAGTTTTAATTGGTTTAAATGATAAGATAATTAGATACAATTACAAAATCCAATGTTTTTATTCTATATTTTAATTATTTAGTAGTTCTATAAATACATGAGTTTCAAAATTCAAATCTAGCACATTTTCAAACTAAAAAAAAATTAAAATATTCGCTCTTTTTTCAAATAATCAATCACATCGAGTCTTTAAATGAGCCACTACTTCCGGCCATCATTTTTTAAGAGAGGGAACCTTTGAAGATTCCAAATTGAAGCTTTTTTCGTTTACTTTCATTATATTTTTTACTCCTTTCGGTAAGGTAAGTACTTGCAGAGTAATGACCGCAATAAAAGAGATATCATTTTACAACAAAATAAAGCATATTTAAAAGATTAGATAGCTCATACCTTGAAGTAAAAGACTCATTGAAACGAATTACAGGAGCTTTATTTTTCGATGCCAGAAATCGACTCTCAAAGCCCCGTCCAATTCCGTTTCCCACATTTTGACACTCCTTGTAGGTAATGTCAGAGCCGATTATAATTGTCTATCGGTATAATGTTAAATTTCATTTCACATTGCATAAAAGTTTTCTAGGGATGTGCAATCGTTCCCAACACCATCAACATCACTTCGTTATTGCATATATATATATATATATATATACACGTGCACAC
>UXGD01007938.1:0-10209 GCA_900474315.1 Torymus auratus | reverse complement strand
ATTATATTGTTAATTATTTTAACCTGACAAGATAGACTGACATTTATTATTATTTAACCACAGAAATATCCTTGGTGTCTTTAGGCATTCAATGACAAAACGATATACAAAACGGGCACAGAACTCCAAGCGCAAACGAGAGGATTCATCGTGTTGTTCGAAGCAATTATTACGCTGCAACACAGAATTATTAGCGACAGATTAAAATTAGAATACGATTAATTAGCGCTCGCAGCAGCATATAGCCGCGGCGGTGTAGCACTGACGCTTCTCTACAGCACCCAACTGCTCTAATTTCAAGTGGACGAGTAAAAATTTTAATAACGCGCGCGTGAAGCACCGCCATATACACGTAGGTATATACAAACGGGATGAAGAGACGCGCGACGAGTGGAGAGAAAGCGCGAGAGAGCGCGAGCCCCGAAGTGTGCATAGTGGAAGATAGCGAGGAGAGAGTGAGTGAGTGAGAGAGGGTGAGAGAGGGAGATGCGCGACGACTGCCGGAAATACTCGCGCGCGCGGCGGGCCCGGGAGGCATTTATTGCCGACGAGACAGGAGACAACTCAAAGTCGACTCGAGCGTAATGAACAAGTTGCAACCACTCGGTTGCCCGTTAATTGTGACCGCCGCCGCTGCCGCCACTGCCGCCGCCTCTCCTCGTCTCGCGGCACTTATATTCGCGCTCGCCCCGGCACAAAGCTCCCGCCTCCGCGCAGCACGTACGCGCGTTCCGCGACACCTTCGCCGGGCCACCCCCTCTATTTTCCCCGATGTTTATAAGAAGATTTGGCGCGAGCCCCCCGCCCACCGGCGACGAGTGCCTGTGCTTCAACTCGCGCGACGAGGGGATGCAGCAGCGGCGGCGGCGACGGCACTCTCACAAGTGCAGAATGGGAGGAGGAGGAGGCAAGTCACTTGGAAGCTGGATGTGCTTTAGCGCGCCGTCTGTAACGCGCCGGTTAACGTCGTAACAACTCCGCGAGCTTTAGCACTTGCCGACTTTGACCCCGTGAGGTTGAGGGCACGGAAAGCGCGCGACGGGGCGCGCCTGAATCAACATGCCAGTTAATTCGCGTCGAGCTGTATACACCTATACGTAACGACGACTGTACACGCGGGGCCATATAATTCGCGCGCGCGCGCGACAGAAAGAGAAACGGGAGGAGGGGGTAGGTAGTAGGCAGTCGAGAACGGGCTTGATGTATACACACGGCCCGCTGGTTGATGGAAGCTTTCGGGGATGGTGGAAGGATGTTTCCGGTATTTAATCAACTGGAATGTCCTCTTTTTATATAAGTAGGCTTCCATGGATTTAAGTTATGCTCTGGTGTTTGCTGTAAGAAAATATTTGAATTTTTCGATGAAAAACGTACTTTATCTTAGCTGCCGTCCTAATTTAAAAGGACTAGATCTACAAAACCTTTGAAAATGAGTTTTTACGTCACTGAATGTATACGTATTGGAAAGGCGAGTCTATTTATGGGAGTAAAAGAGTTCGAATGTTAATAACAAGAATTATGCAAAGTATTATAATGAAACATTTATTTAAAAAATTGAATATAATACTTATCAGAACTCGGTTACTTATACTGACTTAAGATAATGATATTTTTTGGATGCGTCGTATTACGTCAGGAATATTCTGCTGAATTAGTTGATTTGTATTGATATTTTCGTAGATACAGCTAAATTCTTATGAAGATCCATGGTCTGAAACGATGAAAATTAAGTTTTAAAAATATCAATTTCAAACTTGTATGATAATTCTATAATATAAGCTTCACTCCTCTCGTACGCAACTGCATTATAAAAATTTCATTACTAATTCTAAGATAATCGCCTTTAAACTTCTCTTTTTGATCTTTTACTTGAAAATAGAATAACAATTTAAGACATATAAGTAGTCCTAACATTATTTTTGGCGTATTCAGAATTTTTTTAATAGAAAAGAGATTGTGGTTTACATTGTTTACAAATTTGCCACGTTTGCTTTAAAAAAAATAAAAAAGAAAAACTTTTTAATTAAATTTGCCGATTAAGGTACAAGTCAAAACGCTCATTTAACATTTTGCAGAAACCATAGCTTCCTGCGAAGTAAATATCGCACTTCTAATCCGTTTGTCTTTTCAACGACAAAAAAGAAAACAATCTTTTCTTCAACTATATCTAGATTACTGTCGAAAACTAAATTTGCAAAACTCGTTGTTTAATAAAGTTCCTCGTAGCACCGCTCTTACCCACATCAACCGACGTTCGACACTCGTTCCTAATTCAAATAAGAAAAAAAAACGAAGAAATCGTCGAAAAAATATCACAATTACCAGTCGTCTAGTGGCGTGGCAGTTGGAAAAGCACGTTAGCGCGGTCTATACGTGCCCGGGGGCTCGGCTGCTTGCTCTCGCGCGAAGAGAAGGAAATATGTGGTGCGCCGCCGGCTGGGAAGGATGCTGCGCGCGCGAGGATCCCTCCTCCAGCTCCTACCAGGCGCGCGCGAGCTTGCGAGCCACATAAGTTCGTTAGGTCGGCCCCAATTTTCGCGTTACCAGAATTTACGAGCGCCTAAAAGCCCGCAGCTTTCCCTCGCAACGCAAAGCTCGCGCCTTTCTCGCTCCTTGCGCGAACGCGAGCGCGCCAGCTCCTTCTTCCTTTCTTTCGCTCTATCGAAGCGGGGATCCGAATCGCTTTCCTGCGCGGGGGGATCGTCGCCCGGGCCGACTGGCTGCGCGTTGCTGCAGCACCCCCCAAGAATAGGATGGGATACGCCTTACTAGGTGATGTACGGCGTTTTCGAGAAATAGAAAAGAGGAGGAACGAGACGCCGATTGAAAAAAGAATGTATAGGGTGGGTGTAAGAGGTGGAATGATGGAGCCATGGTAATGCGAACTTCATATGCTATACGTGTACGACTGACGGTGTGGTGAAATCATTAATCATTTTGAATAAGGAATATCTTTTAGGCTATTTATGGACGTGTAATACGTGTAATCATTTATGGAAAATCTTATTTTCTTATATGATATTTCATTTAGGTTTAATCGTAGAAGGAACCTTTATAGTGTCGCTGTAGAAAATAATAATAACATTATTAATCACAAGTTTCTAATTTATTATTCTTTAATATAATATTTTGTGTTCATTATGTAGGTGCTCATTCATACAACAAGAAATTTGTGAATATAAAAAAAAATAAATTGAAAAGTTAAAAGAAGAAGCTAAGGTATGAAAGTAGACACAAGAAGATCGTGAAAAGAAAACGACAAGGCGAGCCAAATGAATGGAGGGAAAAGAAAAAAAACAGGCGTGCAAAAGTGTAAAAACAGAGAATAAAAACAGCAGAAGAAACAAAAGCAAGAAAGCCAAGAGAAACAAAACTGCGGACGGAGGGAAGGAAAATGATGCAAAAGAAGCAGAGAGGGGAGCGCGAATTTATGTGGTAGGTATAAAAGAGCATCGCAAAGAGTCTGCAGAACACACAGAGACAAGAGGAAGGGAAGAAAAAAACGAAGGGACACGCGGAAAGACTGGGAAATTTCGATAGGATAACTTAGTGTTACACCCTGAGACAAATCGAAAAATGTGTTTCTCGCCTCGTCGGCGAGAGAAAATGGTCCCGTATCAGCGTGCTATTATACGAAGGATTTTCTCGAAGATGTTACGCACACTCGTATATTTCTATTCCGAAAATGGGTTAGCGGAGTAGCTGTATGCATAAGCGATATACGTCGTTTACGGGCGAAATGCAAATGTCGCAAATTGTGGGGGAATTATGACGGTCTATATACCAGTTATGGGCCTCGAACATCAGATAAGACGGAATAAAAAAAATGAGTACCCGTAGAAAAGGTTGTGAAGGAAGGGCGTTTTTGAGCTGAATACAGGCAAGATTTAAATAAAATCTTCTATTCGCACTTTTCCGGTTTATGATGGCTTTGAAAATCGAAGATTGAAAATGTGTAGCCAATTTTTATTTATCTATAAACCCTTCGTGGAGAAACATTTTATTTGCATTTTTTCGATAAAGCCATAAAATATACTTTCAACAATAAAAGGCAAGTCTGCAGATTCCACCTGGTCAATTTCAAAGGCACATTAATAAGATTTAGAATAGAAAAAATATAAATGAGTAGTATTACATAGTTGAATAGGGATCACGTCAGATTAGAGTTAACTATGCACGTTAAGCGGGGTAAAGCAGCGCTGACGGATCCCCCAGATAGTTCCGAGTATTAGCACAGCATTTACTGCTATTTCAGATTCACCCCTTTTGCAGTACGAAGGATGGGAAGTATTTTTTGCATTAATAATTTATTTCTCTATAACACCACTATTGGACGCGCACTTTCGCATATTAATCCACACGTAAATCGGATCGCGAATAATTTTGGCTCCCGAATAATGTTCAGCACGTGTGAACAAAATTAGCCTTGTGTACATACACCTAAGTTAAACAGATTGATTATAATATAAATGCAATAATTTCGATATGATTAATAGTACTGTATAAATTTCTTACAGCAAATGATTTCCGTTAAAAAAAATTGTACAAAAATTGGATAGTTTTTAATCACAAATTAGTTACTAATCCAATTTTTAGTTCAGAAGTTTTTAATTCACTTATACGAGGGTATACATCTTCTAAATACATAGATCTCCTGGTATCACATGCATGTTATTATTATCACGAGATGCCTTTTTCTCTTAATTAAAAGTACACATTTCCGCGCACCCCTGCAGGCAGTGAAAAAAAAATGCGCTACAATCGTTCGCCCCGAAAAATCTACGTTTTCAAACTCCGAGCGCAGGAGAACGAGGGATAAAGAGAGTGAGAGGGAGGAGAGAGGGAGAGAGCAGGTCTTTCAGAGTAATTACAACTGTCCATAACTGCGGCGCACGCGCATAGACCATAAACTATCTGAAGGGTAATTCCGCGAATGCCGTGGCTAAAAGCAACTGCGAGAGCGAGGCTCGACAGGGGAGGGGGGAGAAAGAGGGTGGGAGAGTGAGAGAGCGAAAGAACATCGAGAGGTGGAAAGAGCGAGGGCTGATCCACGCTCGCGCGCGCACAGCGAGCGTCCGCATGTACGGAGAGCGAGCGACCGCCGACCAAACCGATAACCGCGCGTAATCCCGAATGGTGACGATACATCGGCGCCGCGTAAGCCGTCCCCCAGTGAGAGAGAGAGAGAGAGAGAGTGCTTGCTATTCCCGTCCCTCGGCTACCCGTGTGTCTGTGTGCGTCATGCGTGTATTCGTATACGTATATAGCTAGGGTTGGCTGGTTGAGAGAGAGAGAGAGAGAGAGAACGAGAACCGGACGCCACTTCCCTGACAAAATGTTGTCATTTGCAGCTTATCTGTGCCGAGTGCGTTCTCCCGAAGAGCGAGAGAGAGGGGAAATGGGAGGGGGCTGAGCCCTTACGGACGAAAATCGTGCTCGCAATGATTGCCGATCTCGCGCGCAACCGCATTACTCTCTCCCTCTCGTTCTCTCTCTATCCTATCCCATGGATCTGCGAGTACGCGTGGATCGACGACGACGTTACAGCGACAGACCTGTACCAGCGACACGAGTGATTATGCCGTTTGCCGCTTTGACGTGTACGCGCGCATCGAACGTCGCTGCTATACGCGAGCGGAGCGGAGCGTGATCTGTTTTTCTCATGACTGCTATTTTTTCAACTCCCGGTAACGTGCTCTTTTTTTTCTCTTTCGCATTTTGTTTTATTTCCGTTTCCCGATGTTTGCAACGGCACAGCGCGAATGTTTGAGGGAAAAACGTGCTTTTTTCTATTTGGTAAAAATAGAATTGTGTACCAGTTGAAAACAACTTTCCACGCGTGAATAAATTTGGAAAGTAGAACGATTTTATGAATGTCCTAATAGAAGGAAATTATGATGAAAAGTTTAATTTTGGAAATTTCATCAGACAAATTGAAACGCTATATTGGTAGTAAATACCATGACGCTTGATTTGAAAGCATCCGGTTCCCCTTTGGAAAGTGAAATACTGCGTGCTAGATTTTGGGAAGGACAGTACAATAAGTGCCACGTCCGGTGACGTCTGACCCAATTCCGGAGCAGCGTAATGAAGATATAACCAAGAGGATATCTTATTTATGGAGTACTGAATTTTCAGTGAGCTCTAAATTAATGCTAGAAAACGAAAATCGTATAAAGGTATAAAAACACTTAATGTATTGGTGAACTGCAATGCAGCAAAATATCAAAACGACAACAGCTCAAAAATAAAAATGCGCTGTGTTCTGCGTATAAAAACTTTTCACGTAACTGTCAAGCTTTATGATTAATCTCTAATAAATCATTACAAAGTCAAATAGCTCAATAGCTCAATCAAGACCCTTGCCGGGGCGAGTTTCGGGCAAAGCGTACTTTGTACCGTTTACCAGCGCAATCAATAACACATGGCAGGACGTACGCGTATATAGCCGAGAGCAAAAAAGTCACGGGCAGTATATCGGAAAGCCCCTCTCTCTCTCTAAAAGTACAGCGATTTCAAAGGCTGCGAAAAACCATTTTTTCTCGCTCGCGACGTTTAACACGCGTCTGTTAATTCCCGGCGACGGGGCAATAGTCGCGCGTTTGAATTGATGGCTGGGCGTGCATGCGCCCGCTACCGTTGCCACCGTGACGCGATGCACGAGTGATCTCACAAAAGGGCGCGCGCAACCTACTTGGACGGATTCCCAAGTAGTGCCGACGCGCTCGCTGATGCGAACTAAAGCAAACGTCTCTTCCTCTCTCGCTTTCCCCCTTTGGTCTGGCAATACTTTTTGCCTCTCGAGTTTTCGTATCGACTCCAGCTCTCTATGTTCTCTTTCTCTCTCCCTCTCTATCTCTATCTTCCGTACGCGCCTCTTTATCCATAATTTTCTCGTGCAGCTTTTTCGACGTCCCTTTGATTATAAATCCTCTAATTTTTAATCTTTCTGTCGTTTTCTCTTTACGCCCATGTGATCAACCACCCTCTTATCTCGTGTATCGATTCTTCTTTTCGATTTAACTGAAAGATTTCTGATTTGAATTTACAATATATAAATACGCCAAATGCAAATGTTAATTAATAACAATTTTTATTACACTTTTTAAAATAATAGTAAAATTATATATTTTCCATCAAAAAGTTTAATTTATAAAATTTACAAAGCTTGCAAGCCCGTATTTATATTGAGTATTCTAATATTTTGTAAAATAAAATTTTGTTTATGTATTTTCTACAAATTTTCAAACACAATTCACTTTACTATTCGGTAGGTAAACAAACATTTTAGCAGAATGTACGCAATTAATTTATCAAAATGGAATTTCCTAAGTTAATACTCTATTTGTGTTCTATAACTCCGATTGCTCGAAACCCTTTAAAGCGGGTATACAGGAGCCAACACATTGATTTATTACAGTCCAGATATTCCTGCGGGCGTACTAAAACTGAAAGCACCTCAAAAGTCAAACTTGGATGAATCGACGTAATAAAACGAGCCGCGTGTCTGCGCCATACAAAACAAATTCATGAATTAATTCATTTAACGCATTCAAATTTTACGAGTCTCGCGCATCATATGCCACACGGGTAATAAAGAGAAATGAAATTCGAGCCTCTAATTGCCATGTTTGCAAATTTAAGGATCTCACCGCGCGGCAGCTACGCTTCGAGCTTCGTTTTTTCGCAAACTTCAGTTAAATACCGCAGGAAAAAAGGTTAAATGAGAAAATTGCGTTGCTGCGCGCTCGCCTTTTCTTCTCCCAACTAAGCAAGGCTACCTCTTGCGCAACGCATGAAAATTTATTCAAAATTTTCTACCACGCACAGGGTGTGCGGGCACACTACGCCCCTCCCCTTCGTCCTTACAAGCTACATGCATATTTAGCGCCCTTACTAAGAGAGAATGTTACGAGCCAACTATGGTTTCCGTCACTCACAGATGACCCTTTTCAGGAATAATTAAGGAGAAAAATCTTAAAGCGGAAATGACAGAATGACTTCATACAACTGTCTTTCGATAAATAGCCAAGGATTCATCTTTTACTACCTTTGAGTATCCTATTTTAAACTTCGCTTATTTATTTTGTAAAAAATGATTTTGCATTAATAAAATTTTGCAATTTACTTCTATAAGTTTCACAACTCGTTATTATTACCTAAAATAATCGTCTTTTCGGGAAAATAATTTTAAGAAAAAATTATTATATTTAATCTTTATAATTTCTTTATTAATGTATCATTGAAAAATACACGCACTAAAATTAACTTAAAAAGTTCGGAATCAAATTAGCACTTTAAAAGAATATTTCCTAAAAACTTCATTTTGAACTACCCACAAACTATCTCCATAGTAATTTATCGCGTATAACTTTCTAAAACAACTTTCAAAAAATATGGCAGCTAAAGCTTATGCAAATACGTGTTTACGATTTAATGTACATCATAATTGAGGTTACGCATAAAAGATACATTATTAGTCTTTGTAAAAACAAATTAACGATGTTTTTTACTTTATCATGTACTTTATATAATTTATGGAACAACTGAAATTGCAGACAGAGAGAACTAAAACCCGAACAATAACACTTTACTAATTTATTCTTTCTATTAGATATAACTTAGAAAAAGTGTAAGTTTCTAGTGACATGTTTTTTCTTGAAAATCTAAAATTCAACTAACAAGGAGAGTTCACACCCTTCGGAAATGGATTTTAACGGGACTTTGAAAGCCAATTTCTAGTCTTTCTCGTTTTCGTATGATAAATACATACTTGCAGTGCGACAGTCAATACAAGAGACAGAATCTTCGGAAAGGAGCAGAGGGTCGTTCATTTTTCGGATGGGTCATAATTCGGAAAGGCATATTTCTGATAATCCGTAATAAAATAGTTAATAATACGACGCATACATCACTTGAAAAGAAGACTTTTTTAAATCATTTTCTGACCATATCTTTGTTTGCTGATAATTTTCTGAAAAACTAACATTTTAATGAAACAACGCATAAAGTTTTGCTTTCCCTGCCCATTTATATAAACTTTTTTGCTTGTTTTCGTATTGTATCATAAATACTTGCAATCAGGACTGCGAGTACTTAATTTCATGAGACTCTAAAATCCACAACTAGTCCAGAAACACTTCGGACTTCTGGACATGATCGGAGTCAATTCCGAAAATACGTCGGAATTTCGGATTTGGCTAGTCTCAAATTCGGACGTGTTTTCGTAATTGTCTTCGATCAAGTCGGAAAACACGTTGCACTTTTGGAATTCTGGATGCAGGAAGTGGAAAATCTGCAACCCTGTTTGCAATATGACAGTCAATAGAAGAGAACCTCTTTTAACAAATTATAAAGCATGTTTGAGATTAGACTACCCATATCTTTACAAAAAGAGCCTATATTATGAGATGGGATTAAAAATATTGCCCTGTCCGAAAAAATTTATTAAAGTCGGTCCTTCTATCCTTTTAACATAGCCCAAATGGGAATCAAATAGAATTTAATAAATTTTTTCTGTCAAGGTGGGCTTATTTCTACATATCAGAAATCGACTCTCAAAGCCCCACGAAAATCCGTTTCTCGAAGGATGTGCACTCTCCTTGTAAACTGATATCGCTAAACCGCTTCCTTGCGGCAACGAGCTTTATTTGTTACTCAATCATAAAAATCAATATCATTCTATTTCGCAAGATAAATTTTATACTATTTCTATTCAGAACATAATTTATCGATGCAAATAATTTAGTTACTACTAATTTAACACAGATAAATACCATTGGCTGAGTCATAACTCCTATATTATTATTGTTTCATCTTTTGTAAATTAAACTTATTGTTTTTAATGATAATAACTTCAGCTGTCGCAAAAATTTATCGGGATGGCAACATCATTTAAGGGGGCCAGCCTGAGTTAAAGCCTGAAAAAATAGATTTTAGTATAATTTTAGTCAGGTAATTATTTTTTCAAATCTATTTAAAGAAACAACTTTATGCCTCAAAAATATACATAAAAAACAACATTTTAGCATCTCGCTGCAGCCATGGCTCCTATATTTTGATTTATAAGTGTGTAATAGAACCACTTGCTTGAAGTATCAATTTTTGTATATCATCTCATATCTCACAGCGTTACTCTGGAACGCTTTGACCAAAATGAATGAGAGAGTAGGGAAAATCTTGTTTATATATATTTACACAAAATTAACG